>PQWD01003283.1:5222-34305 GCA_019425675.1 Leucinodes orbonalis
TACACTTACAATACAATTAAGCCCTGGAATTGCCTGTAAATTACACAGAATGGGCTACCTAGAAAATTTGGAACAAGACTAAATTGGGATGTTAATCGAAATAAAAAGTTAAAGGAAGGAAACAGTTTGTAATACTCAATGTAATTCTATATCGGTAACAGGAAGGAAGGAATAAAAACAAACTTGCTGTTCCGAATCTTCGTCTTAAGAAAGTAGGGAAATCTTTTGTCGGAAATTGTATAAAGTATTTTAATAAAGTGCCACAAAATATTGTTGATTTGCCCTTGCATAAGTTTAAAGCTTTAATTAAAACTACCTTGTTGAAAAAAGGATATTACACAGTAGATGAATATTTAGCAGACAAAATTTTGTGGTGTTAGTCTGCCTGCATTGTGTTCCAGGAGCAGACGCATATAATTGAATTGTATAAATTTGTTATTTGACCAAACTCTGTAAAACCAAGTATTGAAAGAGTAACCCATGAGTTTCTTGCCGGGTCTTCTCGTTGGATGGCAGCATTCCGAACCGGTGGTAGAGTCATTAGATTTAATAAAAATATATATATACTGTTTTGACGATTCAAAAGTATCTGTAAAGATTATTTAACTTTATTCACGATTAACTGTTCGCCGCGGTATTACCCGCTTTATAGGATTATATTTGACGACCCATTTGGTGTTGCGGTTGAGAGGTCGACTGCAACACCAAAGGTTCCGGATTCGATCCCCGGGCAGTACAAACAATTGTGGGCATAAACATGACTGTTTGTAATGGTCTGGGTGTTTTCTATGTATAACATGTATGTATTTACAAAAAAAATTACAAAGTATATTTATCCGTTGTTTAGTACCCATAATACAAGCTTCACGCTTAACTTGGGGCTAGATGGCGCTGTGTGAATTTCAGTGGCAGTTCAGTTCAGTGTTCATTCCCGCAGCAAAACATAAACTAAAAGCGCGCAGCTCAATCGAAGCGCGGCCGAAGCGTGGTAAAACTCTGCTTAATTTTTCTCAAATTAAATTTAAAATAATTTTATAAAATAAAAGAAGCCTATGTTTTTCCTGATTACATCAGCCACCTGCCAATGAAAGTGCCGACCAAATCGGCCCAGCCGTTTCAGAGATTACCGGAACAAACAGACGGAGCAAATTTCAAAGTTTCATATATATATATATATATATATATATATATATATATATACACATTCATATGCATGATGAAAAAAATGGTTATTTTGATAATACAAACAGACACTCCAATTTGATTGATGCGTAATAGATTTCTGAGATTTTATCACTGGGAACAACGCCAAGCATTTACAGCTCCATTGACCGCTGAGCGATTTCGACTTATAAATCAATCCCGCAGTCGATATCCGTATTTCGGCTGCGTATGTAAGGGTGGGACGCGTTGCTTAAAACACATTGTATCTTATACATATTTTTTCACACAACAATATATTATTACGATACATGTTCCCGTTAAAATAATAAAGGAAGTTACGAGTAGACAAAGGTTTCCCAGCCGTTTCAGAGATTACCCGTAATAAACAGACAGACAAACATTAAAAATATATAAGAAGTTACGAGTACACAATGGTTTTCCCATCGTCCTCGCCATCGTACGCGTACATCAAACAGAGGTATCCGGGTGCAGACTGAAATTTAAATTGCACCGGGCGCGACGCGTCCTTTGGGAAATAACCGACCCGGGCCCCGGTTGCAGGTTAAGACGTGAAATATTACGGGAACATCGTTTTGTTTTTATAAATTTCGGTATCTTCGAAATCGGTGGCTCAATGGTCCACAGTGGCCTCCCGAACTGGAAGGTGCAGGTTCAAATTCCGCCACGTACCAATGTATTTTCGAAATTATATGTACTTTTATCTGACGTTCTTACGGTGAAGGAAAACATCGTGGGGGAACCTGCGCACGCCTATGTAGAGATTCAAGGGTTGTGCGTGAAGTCGGCCAATCCGTACTGGGCCCGCGTGGACGACTAAGGTCTACACACCCTATACGGGTAGGCTCGTGCCCCTCGGTAGGGACGTTTAATAAGCTGGTGATGATGATCTTCCAAGTCAAAATACATTTATTTACAAATAGCCGACCATTTCCAAAAGGTCACTGGTGGAGACGGAGGAACGGGATGTCTGGCGCAAAATGGGGGAGACCTGTGTCCAGCAGTGGACTGCGATAGGTTAAGATTTAAGAGAGAATATAATTATAAATTAGCATAATTTCAGATTTTAAAATAAAACTAAGCCCCTTTTCAATAAAATTAAGCGCCATAATTATTTATTAAAGCATTCAATGCTGCACAAAAAAGACAATTGTAAATTGTTTGTTAAAACGCATAGCGTACGTGTTAGGGCGGTTGTGCGATGTGTACTACACAACAGGCCCAATCCCAAAACAAACGAACACCGCACCAATTTCGCACTTAACCCCCTAATCGTCCCGTAACGTCCCCAATTACCAAGCGATTGCACCCCGCGGACTGCATCGGTAATTAGTGTGCGTAATTAATTACAGTACAACGCCCGCGGGACGGACGCAGGATTAAGGCGTGGACATCGAATTCAGCGAACAGAGGGCGGGCATCACTTTGAATCACATCGTAGGCGTGCGCAGGTTTCCAGGATGTTTTTCTTCATCGTAAAACGTCGGATACGTAAATATAATTTGGAAAATTCGAAAGCACATCGGTAAGTGGCGGGATTTGAACCTGCACCCTCCAGATCAACAGTCCAAACCAATGAGCCACCGACGCCCATAATAATAAATACACACATAAATTGTTAATATACAATCAGTAAGTAGTAGGTAAGAGCGTCGGTGGCTCAATGGTGTGGAATGTTGATCTGGAGGGCGCAGGTTCAAATCCCGCCACGAACCGATGTATTTTATCCGACGCTGTTATGAAAAGTAAAACTTCGTGAGGAAACCTGCGCACGCCTACGAATAAATTCAAGGGTTGTGCGTGAAGTCGGCCAATCCGTACTGGGCCCGCGTGGACGACTAAGGCCTACACACCCTATACGTGTAGGCTCGTGCCCCTCGGTGGGGACGTTTAATGAGCTGATGATGAATAGAGACAGTAGGTATACTAATATTATCAGCCTTAATAAACCAAAACAAACCTTCGAGAAATCCATCCAACGTGCCGCGACTGTTTATAGTCAGTTTGTTTTAGTTAATCTACCTCCAGGCCTTGCGATCCTTCGGGATTTACTATAACAATATTCGTACAATAAATCCGAGATAGCGAAAATAAGCTTTTAAACTGGGCCCTAAAGTTAGATTAGAGTTAACTTCAATGGAAAGTAAACTGAATTTGAATATTGCTGAAAATGATTCAGATTTCAAATTTATTTTCATCTGTATATTTTTTTTCATCTGATAGAAAAATTAAAATTTCTATAAGAGAAGTGAAGATATCTGCTAATGCACTTGAGTCATGAAAGGATTAAATCAACTTTTTCCCGTGAAACAGGAGTGTTATGCACTTCTCTGTTTCGGGATAGGGCACTGTAGCTAGTGAAATTACCGGGTACAAGAGATCTAACATCAGTTGTCTCGGGTGACGGGCGGAGTGCGGCATTGATGGAGAAAAATAACTGCCTATCAGTTGTTGGTCTTCTTCAATGCCGCTCTGTTATGGTCAGGCGTATCACTTACTATATACGACTCCAGGTGAGCGTCCTGTATACTCAACATAACATCGAAAGGCTCAAGAGTGTATTTTCAACTCTCAAGATTATTAATTCAATTTTACCATGCCTCGATGTTCAAGAGACACTTCATCATCAGCTCATTATACGTCCCCACCTAGGGGCACGAGTCTACCCGTATTGGGTGTACAGGCCTCAATCGTCCAAGCGGGCCCAGTGCTGTTGGCCGTTGGAGACACTTATAGCTAAATATTAATAGCAAATGCGATTTAATATCCCTTCTAAATAAATTATAGTAAAATATAGTAGTTTTATGTACTTTTACTGTGTGTAATATATATTAACTCAACTTACGTATGTTTCCCTTGAAAATAAATAAATATATTTTAGCATTTGGTAGCTCTTAAAAGCGCTCAACCACCACGCTTGTCAAAGTCGGTGATTGTTCACTTATTAAAGCAATTGTTTGAAGATTACCGGCAAGAGTTTGTAGTGCATTTAGCGTTTAGACCTAACTCCTAGAACTAGTTTCGAGTGCATGTCTTAAAACTGCTCGCACCAGTCCCAAGTTTGGAGAGCAATTATAGTGAAAACATTAAATACGAGTAAGCCCGATTCGCCTAAAGTTTCGAGGCTGCTAGAATAAGTTTAATTATAATGGGAAGCCTTGAAAGATTTACGTTTCATATTTTGACCATGCATGCCCGTTTATATTATTAGAAAAACCAAGACAAAGAAATTATTTCTTAATTGTGATAAACTCGTACTCAGAATAAATATTCAAATAAATCTTTTACAGATACTTTTGAATCGTCAGCAGTTATTATTCTATATTTTGGTATATCTAACGAATGTGATTATGAGATTTAGCATTCGGAAAAGGACCTCAGTGCTGTGGCCTTGGCCCTACGCGTTCCTTGCATAGGATCGGGCCACTATTTGCGCCGTGAATCTATGGATTTCGAAACTTAATATTATTAAACAAACCGAATACAAAAATTTGAAAGGCCATCTGCGGCCAAAATCTATAATCACTTAAAAAATCAAGCAATTGTAAAATTAGACAAAATACAAAAATAACCTCATCCTTACCCTACGACAGCATATTCAATCAGTCATTTCATAATTAAAGACTGACACATCATTAACTCATACCCGGATTGATGATTATCCATTCTAAAATCAGCTTTTCTAATTCTATGATCCGCTTGTAGGAGTCGTAGGAGATTTATGTTTGAAACCTCTAACTATTATTGACCCTTCAACCGCCAGGATTCCAGATACAAAAGAAAATTAATAAGTAAATATCCACTGACATTCACACAGCGCCCATCTAGCCCCATATTAAGCGTGAAGCCTGTATCATGGGTACTAAACAACGGATAAACATACTTATTGTGTTTAGTTTCCAACGTTAAGTACCTATTACATATTGAAGATAAGTTTGTCTTATTGTAGTTGTTTATTTCGACACTAAATGTTTGGGTTTCAAACATTTAAAACCACTAAAATTCTGTGCTGCATTGATCCAAATGCATTTACACATTTTTCAAAGGAAGGTTAATACAAAAAAGAATACTTTTTTTTTAAGTCACTGAGACACCTACATCATTCTTCATCATCATTTCAATAAAAATATAATATTAAAAATAAATTAGAAGAAACTTACATAAATTCTTAGGTCTTAAATCAATCTGTCTTCCTACTCAATAATAAGAATTAATTTTCTCTTCAATGAAACCAATACACCAGACATCGTTTGTCCAATGTGTCTATCATATTGTTAATTAAAACACTATCATTACAGCGGACGTGTAATCGAGGCAAAGGCGTGACAGGAAGCCAAATATTTTGTTACGTCACAGGCGTACGAAATATAAACATTAGCGCAGGCGGGCCGGAGGGAAAAATGGCGGAATTTCATTAATGCGCGCCCCCAGGGTGTTGTTCGTCACGTCATTAAGTCTGCTAACCGTTGCCATTGTTACACGATATCGTGACGTTATTTTGCAATGACGTCAAACAAATAAGTATTTTGAACTGCATCAAAACAAAATACTGTTCGTATTGTGAAAATTTAACAGGGAAACCATGTCCGCTGCTTTGATGTCAGAAGTAAAGTATATTCATTTATTGCCCATGTTGGTTTACAATGGTTCTTAATAATATTAGTACAGGTTCCTCAACATGACCCTATCAGGGCATAGCAAAATTTGTTATTTAAAACATGAGGCTACAGTTTCAGAGCGTCGTATCCGTTTAACATTAACATTAAATATATAGTATCATCAATATCGAAAAAAAAACTGAAGATCTGGTTTAGGTAAAGACTCGTCTTTCAGGTATACAAGGTATATGTAACGTATTTTCAGTGCTTGACGGGCTTAATTTAGGTAATCAGCCGCATCATCACTTACATCAAGTGAGATGGCTGTCAAATGTCTGCCTATAGAAGTTAAAAAGGTAAGTGTTTTCTAGGCTCAATGCACTGATCCCATTATTTAACTTTTATCATAAAACGTCCGCCCTAACTGAGTAGGTCCTTAAGAAGGGTACTACAAAATTACATCCGCATGCCGGATTGCCCTGTATTACGACTAAACGTTTCGCGTATTCTTTCATGATTTGTATCACGTCCTGTAGAAAAGTCAGTGTTAAAAAGCAAGTCCTTTGGAAAAATAAATTATGACGAGATAAAATCTGGCCGCGTCAGTGGAAACGCGCACTATACAGATTGTTATCATAACTGTTCTTTATCGCGCTAAAGCCCTTTTTTTAGTTATCGCCCAATTACAGATGTAGCTAATTGTCCCGAGGGGAGATCCAGACGATAAGTGTAAGAAATGTCGCTTTGGCTGACATAATTTCACTATCTTTATAAGACGTTTAAAATTATTCGGTCGAAAAGATTTCAAATTGCCACTTCTAAACGTGACGTTTATACTGAATTAAATTGGTAAAGGAAATGTCTTTATATCGAAATATCTCTTCAATCTATCGGGACCCAATAGACATAAATAAATAAATATACACGAACATCGGGACTAAGCATTAGCCAGTAATATGCGTACTAAACAAAGGAATAACACACTTATATACCATTTTTTGTTAATGCATACATATTATACATAGAAAACACCCAGATCAAACCCGAATCCCTTGGTGCAGTAGCCGACGTCTCAACCACAACACCATATGAGTCGTCGATCAATAATTTACTTGTCTACTCTCAACCAACTCAGCTACCTACTCGTACTAATTGATACGCACCATAAATTTCGTAGAAGCGCATAAAATGCACGAATTACCAGAGGTCATCGACCTGTGCCCCCGAACTGCCCATTGGGATTGTCCCCACCGCAAAGAACGACTGCAAGTTTAATTGGCCAGCAGCGCCTAGACAATCCCGTACCGATCTCTGGCAAATTGGATTAAGAGCCCTAAGTCAACCTACCGCGCGCTACTTAAGTCCAAGTACTTTGTGGCAAAAAAACTTCGGCTTTCGACTCGCTACTTGATTACTTTTTCAAAGAGCTGTAAGGACAGTATGGTTAAAAAAGAAAGAAAGAAAACCAAGTATTGACTTTTAAATTGTATTTATAACACTAGGAAAAAAATTGACATAATATAAGTATTTGTTGGCTGGTCACGTATGTCGCAGAACCGATGGCCGTTGGAGCAGACGACTTGCGACAGGTCGCTGGTGGAGGCTGGATGTGGAAAGCGGATGACCGGGAATCTGGCGCAAAATGAGGGAGACCTATGTCCAACAGTGGACTGCGATAGTTTTAAGAGAGAGAGAGAGAGAAGTAAGGGTTCCGCATCAGATTAAACCATTGCGATGCTTTACCAAAGCATCGTAACAAAGTCGATATTCTGACGGGGAACCCAGTTAATTAAAAACGATAGGTCATTCGGTTTATTACTACTATATTAAGCATTTGGTAATTTTTACAATATTAGGCATTAGGAATGTTTGCACTACACTGCGTCACTCTGTAGCCATGAAGAGATTGAACCACAAACCACTAAGTGTTAACGATTCCTTAAATTTATAGCCCGAACAAACAGCTCAATGTCCTCACCGAAGCTAGGAATCATCTTTCTTTTTGGACCCTGCAATGTTCTAACTGACAAGTAAAAAAATCTTTTGTGGCTTTTATTATGCTGTCTGAGATCTGTCTGAGCGATACGAGTTCAACGCTAAGATCACTGATGTCTGAGATCACTGGCGTGCACCGAGGTTGAGTAGGCTATGCCAAGTGAGTGACAGTAATCGCAGAAACAATAAGTTATTTTCATTTTTGTCAAACTGAGTGCTGTTGATAACAGCAGATCGATTATAGTTTCAGATAAATAGAGGAAAATGAGCGAATAAGTGGGAATCATATAATATGTTGGCGATTTTCCGGGTTGTCTGGACGCACTGGGTATGTACTGCTTATTTGCTTATATGGACTGTCTCGAGATTGTTGAGGTCGTTTATGACTTGAAAGCACTGTTTACGAATAGAGCCTGTATATAAACCTAAAGCCTAAATATATAAGCATGCAAACATTTGCGTCAAGCGCGGCAACCGAGACGACGCATTACGCCGCCGGAGGTACCTTCTTTGGGGACTCAATCTTTTGACTTGGCGGTAAACGTTTCAGGAACGGTGCAATTTATAGCGGACAACTTGATGAGCTAAAGCGGAATGTTGATATACCTGTATGTATTTATTCAAAGAATTCACTAAAAATAATCGTTATAATAACCAAAATCGTATCCAAAGATTCAGGAACATTGTATATAGCCTAAAACTTACACAAGCCGCTACCACTAGAACATCAAGAACTTAAAGCTTTAAAAGCTTTCAAAGCGGACCTAAAACGTATCGTATCCTACGAATCTTCACAAGTCACTTTCACAGAGACCTGTGTGCATGTCAGTGGACATTTATTATTATAAGACGTCTCAGTAACGAATTTAGTTTTGAGCATAGTTAGTAAGAAATAACGCTATATTTGACATTCTAACTCTATTTAAATGAAGATCCACGCTTGAGTCTCGTTCTAGAATACGGTCCTAAATCTTTCACAAGCCGCTAACACTAAGACCAAACCCCAAGATGCTAGGCGTGTTACTTTGAGGGCCCTGGCGGCTTTCACAGTGCACTGAAAACGTATATCACGATTCAGAAACATTATGTAATGGACTAAGCCTCCCACAAATACCCATCACTACCTAGTCTGCGTGGGATGTCCGGCTACCCGTTGGCTGGATGGCTGGTGGAAGTTGGATGCGGGCTGCTCAGGACCGGGATGGTTGGCGCTCATTGGGGCGGGCCTATCTTCAGCTTAAGACTCCGTAGCCTAGTGGCTCGACGTGCAGATATAAATCGATGCATAGGTGCACAGCTGAATCGCTTTCTGTGGAATGTCCACCCCGGTAATTTACCCAGGTGATTGCCAAAAGCGAGCTCGGGTAGCCGACCCATTGGCGGGTGAGGATACGCCAGAGTCGGGTTTACTGGGTAAATTCACCGGAGAACTAGTCCCATATATCCGCGCCGATGCCTTGGGTTTCTGGCGTGGAAGTTGAGGACTTCCCCACTCAGTATAAAAAAGGCTAATGTTCAACAGTTGACGATTGTAAGCTGATTAATTTATGAACACTGTATAGGTTGAAACTTCCCGCTATCACTAGAACCACACCTCAAGATGCACCATCCGTTGAAGTTACTTTGAGGGCCGCCAGCTTTCACAGCCCGAAAACGTATCACACGTCTCGCGGACCGACTGTGGAAAATTTAAAACGCGTCTGTAGCGCATTCTTTGTATAGAAATGTGGAAGGGTATTGTGCCTTTTGTGTTTTCGTTGACTTTTAATGTTTCACACTTGGATGTTAGATGTATCCTTATAATGTTGCCATTATATTTGCAGGAATATATTTTAATTTGTACGAGTATATAAGATTATAAGAAACCTAACATCTGTTGCCTCTGGTGTCGGGCACAGTGTGGCATTGATGAAGAAAAATAACTGTCCATCAGTTGTTGGACTCAATCAATCAACAAATAACTTCAATCGAACACACTCAATTTGCTCTCAGAGTTCCGTCTTACAAATTCAACGTTCCTTCAAATATTGACATGAAATGCTAGTTAATTACAAAAATATACCAATTCGCAAAAAAACAGGTCAAAAACAACCCCGTCAAAGATTTTCTTAATCAGAGCCGCCGTAAAGTAAGCTTTAAATTAAACGGCTGGAACGGTCGTTAAAAATGCGCTGAGTAAGTTTACAATGTAGCTTTAGACAAATTTAATCGAAACAATTAACTTGAATTAACAAAAACCTAATTAACAATACAACGACTACTGTGAAATGAAACCACCTACTTAGTATTGTTTATTTATTTAAAACTTTAATGCACACTTCAAAAAAGAAAATGTACAAAGGCGAAATTAATGCCGAGTGACATTCTCTACCAGTTAACCTTTGGGCATACAGAAAGAGAACAAAATTGTTATTATTTTTTTATGCTGATTGTTCGCATAAACAATAGTAATAATTGGTCAAAAATATAACTTTAATGAGCTGCTCCAGTATTTCAGTGTCGCTGTGGTCGAAAACGGCCAGGATTACACCATCATTGTTAAATGATTTAGTTATTATTGGTTTGAGCCTCTTATGCCCTTCCAGGTGGCTTACTGCCATTTTTTTAAACAGTGATACAATAATATTGCTTTGCCTTTTCTGGTACAAAAATGCTGACGTGTCATTAAAGTAATACTGTTTTAAGTGATGGCGATAACCCCCTCGGAATGTATTAAATGGAACAAATTACAAGTTCAAAGTGTAGTCAACACAAACAAACAAGTAAGCAAATAATATTTGATTCATAGCAAAAAAAAAACTTTTAACTATAATTATTTAAAGTAATACCTAAAATCTGAGAAAAAAACGCAATGTATTACCATACCCATCTACGACGGCAATTTGATAGCTTAAATATGGACTGTACATACCAAGCTTGGCGTGCTCAATAGATCGAGACGGTATTTCACACCGGCTCACCGCCTGCAACTTTATAAGGCGCAGGTTCGGCCTCTAATGGAATACTGTTCTCATCTTTGGGCAGGGGCTCCCCAGTACCAGCTTCTTCCTCTAGACCGCATTCAGCGAAGAGCGACTCGAGTTGTCGATTGCCGTGATGTTTCGGCTAGGCTTGACTCCTTGGCGCTGCGTAGAGATGTAGCTTCATTATGCATTCTCTATCGCATATACCATGGGAGTGCTCCGGGAACTGTTCGGTCTGATCCCTGCGCCTCTTTCCGCATGATCTACGCGGCAACTCTACCACCCCCACCACCTTGACAGTTGGCAAAGTACTACAGTGCGTTTCAACAGAAACTTTCTGCCCCGCACTACAAAATTGTGGAATGAGTTGCCGCATGCGGTTTTTCCGGACAGATTCGACCTGCAAACCTTCAAGAAAAGAGCGTACTCTTATTTAGGCCGACCCCTAACCAGATGGACGGATGATCTGGTTAAGGTGGCGGGTAGCAGATGGATGTCAACTGCAAGGGATCGGTCCGCGAAGAAATCATTAGGGGAGGCCTTCGTTCAGCAGTGGACATAATTAGGCTGTAATGATGATGATGATGATGAAGCTTATTTACATTCATATGCATGAAGAATAAAATGGTTATTTCAATATTACAACAGTTAAACAGTCCAATTTGTTTTATGTGTAATAGATCAATTCTATGCAGGATAAATAATAAATTTAAAAAAAATCTATAATGTCTTACTCACTTTATAAAATATTTTCTTCGAAATCACTCTTTAGAGTTAGTTTGTATACACAATCACAAATTAAACACACCCTAGCACAGGCATCTACCGCGTAGACATCACCCCATTTCAACTATCGACCCCCTCCATTCCACTCGGGTTACAATTTAATTAAACGTAACGATTTATTAATATCCGATTGGTCGGTGGTCTGCGTTTCGTTATCAGTTCCGGCTGAATTGCTCTATGGAATTCTCGCTTACTAGTTGATAATATTCATATTTTACTTCAATGAAAATAAGGCAATTTTGCTACTTTAAATATGTTTATTGTACAAATTTTAAATCAGCAAGCGACAGAACCATACTGTTCACTTATATATATTACTCCTACTTCCTATAATTATGTTAATGGTGAGCTCTCATGCCCGCAATGTGCGAGGATTTTTAGAAACAAAAATGGATACATACGCCACATGCGAGCAAGTCAACGGAAAAAACAGAGTTAAAGACAGTCGCCGTGACCGAAATCGGACGAGATTTCATCACCATCATCATGTTCCTCCTGGGATATATATCATAAAAACACATCTCTGGAAGATTCCGAATCTTCCAAGCATTCGTGTAAGTCTTTGAGTGCAAATTAATTATTTATGTATATATCTAACATAAAAGTTTCAGTGCAAGTTCAAAAACAACCCTAACTAATTTCAAACTCCAATGATAGCCAATTACACCTTTGACAGGCCCGTTGGCGTAATTACCCATAACTCATATCCGGTTGTCTCTAGTTCAACATATGGATTGATTAAGGTTACTGTCCATATTAAATTGGATCGATAACTGTTTGTTGGAGGGTAAATGTTATATATGCCTGGATTTTAGTTTTTAAGAAATAAATATCCACTGATATTCACACAACGCCATCTAGCCCTTAAGCGTGAAGCCTGTATTATAGGTACTAAACAACGTATAAACATACTTATATACATTTTTTGTAAATACATACATTATACTTAGAAAACACCCAGACCATTACAAACAGTCATGTTCATGCACACAAATGTTTGTACTGCCTGGGGATCGAACCCGGAACCCATGGTGTTGCAGTCGACCTCTCAACCGCTACACAATACAAATGGGTCGTCGTTGTTGTTGGGAGAAAACGAGCACAGAGCTCATTTAGCTATGGTCTTTGTATTGTTTAGTATAACCAAGAGGTACAGAAATACGTATCCGTAACTTTAAACGAGGGAACCTTCTTTGAGTGGACGTTAAGTTATATCCGCGGATGATTTTTTTTTAAGTGATTGGAAACAATCGACATGAGAACACAATGAGAAAAGCTGGTGTTAAGTGGGGGAGACCTATGTCCGGCAGTGGACATAGGACTCCCTCAGATTAGTTGAAGAGAGAACCTACATCTAGAACTGAGTGTACATCTTCATTGTTTATCACAGTAAGTTGAATAACACTGCGTTTCCGCATTTCAAAGCAAATTAACTGAGTCTCACACGAAATCGAGCCGATTATAACTCACCGGCCCGCCGAGAAACCTCAACGAATATTGCTGTAAGTGCATTTGCAAAATGCAATTCAATTTTGATACAAGTTGCTCGAGGATTTTGAAAGAGTTCGTAGTGCACAGTTGATTTTGAAAATAAACTTTAGTTACCAAATAAGCAGATGTCAAATTGTGAATGTGGTATTGTTTATATTTATGGTGTTTCTGTACAGTTAAGTAATAAATTGTAACAGTTAAGTAAAAAATGTAGAGCGTCGGTGGCTCAGTGGTGTGGACTGTCGCCTTCCTACCGGGAGGGCTGAGGTTCAAATCCCGACACGTACCAATGTATTTTCGAATTTTCGAAAAATATATGTACGTTATCCGACGCTCTTACGGTGAAGGAAAACATCGTGAGGAAACCTTCATGCACGCCTGCGAAGAGATTCGAAGGTTGTATGTGAAGTCGTCCAATCCGCACTGAGCCCGCGTGGACGACTAAGGCCTAATCACCCTATACGGGTAGGCTCGTGCCCCTCGGTGAGGACGTTTAATGAGCTGATGATGATGAAGTAATAAATTGTATTGGCATACAAAAAGATTACAGTCAATGATGAAGCATTCATTGATTGTAATCATGAATGCTTGATACAGAATTTATTCTAAAGTATAGGTAAACTTACAAAAATATATATATGGAATCATATATTACAAAGAGCTCTATGAATAGGAGTTGTAAAATATGCTCGACACATATTTTTCTTTCTTTCAAATAAGTATACCTACACTGTATGACGGATATTTAAATTACAAAAAAAATAAATAGTAAAATATTTCAAAATTTCATTCTAAAAGCTATTAATAAATCTATGACGATGTCGAAATCGCAAAATATGTGTTGAAAGTATCTACTTGATTTTGTATTTCCTTAGATTTAGTATGACCCAACTAACGAATTCGGAACTTAGAACATTTAATTTTTTTTATAGTTATATGTAAGTAACTTGCTTAAAAATCTTAATAAATAAATATATACCTAAAAAAATATAAACTAAAATATAGATCTAAATGTTTGAATGTCTATAGCGGTAATTGTCTGGAACATGTAATCCTAGCGAGTATTTAACCATAAGCAAAACCAATGACAGAAAAACCCTCCATCCGATTCATATGTAAAAAAAAAAAAAAATTCCACCGAAACCACATCATACACCACCATATCTATCCTCCATCTCCACAATCTCCACAAGCTCACACAAAACGCTCGATTCAATAAGCGTGTCAACGGAACCGTATCTACCGAATTAATCACTGGAAGCAGTCGTACAAGGCTTTAAGCCGTGTTAACGGAATTACATTAGATTTTATCGCAACTAGGTTCTCGCTCCATTCGTGTTCTACTATGAAGCATTAAACGCCGTTTGGTATTTTGTTAGTACATGATTACAGTTTTAACTTAAGCATCGTTAACAATGGTTAACAATATATAGGTACTATTTTTTAGCAAAGACGATGTGTATCCGTTCGTTTTCTTGGTTCACATCAATTTCGCAATATCTCCGACAGTATGCAAGTTATCCAGGACTTTTTAGTATCGTAAGATTCAGAATTGAATGGCGGATCGTACGGTGTCAAAATTTTTGGGGGTCATTTTTCATGAAAACTGCTTCAATTCGGCCATTCTTTAAAACACCAAAAAAACCAAAAAGGTATGAATATAACGTATCAAAGACATCAGAATTTGAAAATCGGACTATAATTACTATGCGTCTTTAGTGCCCTTAGGAGCGCATTTTGTTGGAGTTCTAGTGTGCGCGGCACATTATCTCCAATCATCCCCGAAAATATGCAAGTAAGCCAGGACTATTAAGTATTGTAAGATTCAGAATTTAATGGCGGATCGTATGGTGTAAGATTTTTCAAAAAATATTATTATTAAAAAAAAACAGCTATTTCTGGGGGTCATTTTTCATAAAAACTGCCAAAATTTGGCTATTTAAAAGAAAGATTATTATACCAAAGATCATCTTCAATGCTTCCGTAGGTTGCGGGAACTGCAAAGACTGTACACTTTTTAAACATTACGATGTATACGGAACAATCAGAACATGACAGAACGGCATTAAAGGAGACCAACAACTGACAGACAGTTATTATTCTCCGTCAATGCCGCACTGCGTCCAACACTTGAGACAGCAGCTGCGGTGGTACCTACCTATTTTCCTCTACATATTTGAACCCATGGGCGATCTGCTGACATCAACAGCACTCAATTTGACAAAAATGAAAATTATTTATTGTTTTTGTAATCACAAATCTTCACTCACTTTGCATTCCCTACTCATAATCTCTGTGCACGCCACAGAAAGTCGACATTAAAATTTAAAAGGAAGCGCGAAATTTGCTTGGTCACCTAGTATAATATAAATTTACTAGTATTAACGCTACTTTGAAAGTTAACACTCGTACTAACAGCATGCATTGACGCATACAAATGAATTGTTTATACAATGACTAAAAGCTTGAAACGCGATCGTCCAGCAAAGTAACTAAGTCCATTTAGAAATGTTCTATTTTCGAGACGCAAGCCAATCTGATTTGGTTTATTCTAGGAATCGGGTTGTGTTTTTAAACTCGTGGATTCTATAAAAACGCTGTTCAGGAGAAAATCTACAAGAGCGCTACTGGTTTTTGTTGTTTGACATAACATTTTCTTCAATTCAGAGAGCTTAGCGGCTAGCGCGTTAGGTTGATGACTTCAATGTCCCGTCAAGCAATTCGGCAAAAAATAAAAATTTGAGATAATTGTGACTTACATAGTTTAAATACAAGAAACAAACACAAACTTGCTATCATCGAGTCTTCTGATTCTGGTAAGCGATACGCCTGACCACGACAGAGCGGCATTGGAAGACACAAATAACTGAGACGTTAGGCCACTCATACCTGGTAATTCCACTAGCTACAGTGCCTACATCCCGAAACACAAAAGTGCATAGCACTCCTGTTTCACGGGTAATATCTGTCACTGCGGTGGTCCCTACCAAGACGAATCAGTATCGAGTCTACCAACTAATATTATTATTACATCAATTCCACGCAACCCCAACTACGGAAACCTAGTGTAAGTGCTTTATTTATACGAACTTAGAATTTCCTTTACACTTTTGCAAATACCATCAATGCCGTAAAACCGACACAGCCTGGGACGCCTAACGTAAACTACAAATTGAAGTTTTTAAGAACAAACGGAAGAACTAACTTAGTGAGCTTTTGATCAAGTAGGTGTTCTAGTTATTATAAAAGTTAAACTTACGAAGTTATGCCGCGAGCAAACGTAGACTGTAGTTCAGTCTCCGACTGTTCGTTATCTCGTTTGACCTGATAAGTCAGGTCTTTTTATATATTCTCTTTTTTAAGGAAACTGAATTGATATATGTAAAATTGTAAAAGGCATCTTATTCGTGTAAATTTTCTGCTACAATCTTAGGTCCGTACTTAAGCGTTGATCTTTACTTAAATAGTGAGAAATGGAATAGTACCTACTATAAACAAAAAATAGCAGCATCACTTTGTAACTCTATTTGGGTAAAGATCCACGCTTGGGTCTCGTTCCAACACGCATTGATGCAGTGTAGTGGGTTACAACCCGCTCTCCCAATATTTTAATATAACTATAGAAGTCATCATCATCAGCTCATTAAACGTCCCCACAGAGGGGCACGAGCCTAACCGTATAGGGTGCTTCGGCCTTACTCGTCCATGCGGGCCCAGTGCGGATTGGACGACTTCACACACAACCTTTGAATCTCTTTGCAGGCGTGCATGAAGGTTTCCTCACGATGTTTTCCTTTACCGTAAGAGCGTCGGGTAACGTACATATAATTCCGAAAAATCGAACGCGGAGGGATTTGAACCTCAGCCCTCCCGGTAGGAGAGCGACAGTCCACACCATTGAGCCACCGACGCTATAGAACTATAGAAGTATTGTTTAAAAATATAGAGACTTTTTCACTTTGGGTCACTGACAGATTATGCAGCCAATGGACAAGTAATAAATTATCCACTTGAATAAATATTATCCTTACGAACTGTAACTGAATTTCACACTACATAAACTTGGACGGGCGAACACTCCCGCTACGGGATGATTTCTATTCATAAATGTTAAGTGGCCCCATACATCTTAGGAGGCTTTATGCGGGGTACGGTGCCAGGTTGGACAGGTTAGAATTTAGTTGCGTTTTCATTACATTTTTATTGTTACATGATTCAATTCAACCTATCGCAGTCCACTGCTAGACATAGGTCTCCCCCATTTTGCGCCAGATATCCCGGTCCTCCGCTTTTCTCATCCAGCCTCCACCAGCGACCTTGCGCAAGTCGTCGGTCCATCGGACCGGAATTGCGCGTTGAGTGATTTTGAACTTGTGAACCAATCCCGCAGTCAGTGTCCATGTCTCAGCTGGGTATGTTAGTACGGGTAGGACGCATAGCTCAAAGACTTTTGTCTTTAAGCATTGCGGAATCGTCGACGTGATGACCTGACGTAACTTGCCGAATTTGACATGTTTCATTCTCACTTTATTACATGTTTTAACCTTTACTTTTTTTTATAGAGGGCAAAGCAGACAGATCACCTGATAGAAAGTGAATACTGCCGCCCATGGAAATTTGAAACACCAAAGGAGCTACAAGATGCGTTGCCGGCCTTTTAAACAAGAGTACGCTTTTTTCTAGGTCTGGTCTGCGGGTCGTATCTGTCTGGAAATACCGTATGCGGCAACTCATCCCACAATTTTGTGGTGCGGGGCAGCAAATTTCTTAGTTATTTACTTTCGAGCCCTGCACCTGGTGAATTAATCTTTTTTGACATGGAGCGACTTACGTACTTCTCTTCAACTTTAACAACTTCTTGTTTCATGAACTCCCGAAATATACTCAATATCTCTTCTTGTCTTCAACCTATCGCAGTCGCAACGTAACCAGCCCACTGTCATTTCAACTTGCTGATCCGGCGAGTTTTGTCGGTAACTTTAGTTATTTTGGTGATATCTTAATTTCTGATTTTATTTTTGACTCGAGTAGTCTAGAAAATCTAGCCAAAAGTATATATACGAGCATATCTGTAAAACCATTATAAGCGTTTAGTATAGGTCATATAAAACACGTCATAGCAACACATCAAAAGCTTAGTCGGGCGACAAAAGTTTCGGCCGCCATTTTCGTTGTCCCGGCACGCACGCGACATTCGCTCACTTGTTGAATACATAATGAATGGGTGTTAAATTATTTCGTTCTTTATGTGGACGTATGAACGTTTAACTTATTAGAAATTTTTATTCGACGGGCCATTTGGTGTAATGGTTGAGACGTTCGGCTCTACATCAAGGGTTCCGGATTAGATCCCCGGGCAGTACAAGCATTTGTGTGCATGAACATATCTGTTTGTATTGGTCTGGGTGATTATATGAATAAATATGTTTGTATTTAATATAAGTATATTTGAACGTTGTTTCGTACCCATACTACAGGCTTCACGCTTAACTTTGGGATAGATGGCGCTGTGTGAATGTCAGTGGATATATATTTATTTATTACATAAAACTTTATTCTTATTATAGAGCGTCGGTGGCTCATTAGTGTATCGCCTTCCGATCTGGAAGGTGCAGGTTCAAATCCCGCCACGTACCAATGTATTTTCAAATTTTCGAAATCATATGTAGCTAGCTGATCCGACGCTCTTACGGGTCCCTATTCGCGTAGTCGGCGTGTGTCGGGCCGCTTCTCTCACCAAACATATGTTAGGCTACATATGTTTCCCCACTTAGAGATGACCTACCTTGAGGACGATTAAGGCCTACACACCCTTTACGGTAGGCTCGTGCCAAGTGTAAGACTCCTCGTAAGTTTGTCTCATTAAGTTATTTTGGTCTGAAAGTTATCAAAGCCCGCCCAATGCTAAAAATATTTTTTCTGAAATAATTTCAGATGTTCATATTATTACATCAGCATAGCTATTGGGAGAGGAGGGAGCGAATTGGGCCTCCGGTCACCTCATTACTCAGCGAAACGAACACTCGCTAACTAATTCACAATATCATTTATATATCTATATATCTTTTTTTTTCGAATGTTGTACTATTTTTTTATGATTACAGACGGATATATAACTCTAAAGTACTTTTGTTCTTTATATACACTACGATATACAAATCACCAACTCAATTTTGCCTTCAAAGCCGCAGTCTTGGGTAGCATCCGTATTGCTAAAGGTGCTGTGGTTACAAGTTATATCCTCACCACAAATTGTAATTACAGCCCCCCACCTTTCATCTACGACCGCCCTTTGCCATTATATTGCCTATAATTTCATTGATTAAGTTTTCATGATATACTTATTACGTGTTATAGATAAGAGTTGAAAATCAAGAATATAGTTAAATTAGAAAAACTCGAAACTGACAAGTTTGACGACCCATCTGGTGTGATGGTTGAGACGTAGGCTCGTACATTGAGGGTTCTGGGTACGATATGTTTGTATTCGTCTGGGTGTTATGTATTTACATAAAGAAGTATATAAATATATGTATCCGTTGTTCAGTACCTCAAATTACAGGGTAATTGCTTAGATTAAGGCTAGATATAGACAGACAATATTCTCGATAAAATACCAAAACGAACAATAAATGCAGATTCGACTCCATAAACGATCCTTTAGCAGTGTTGCCACTTTTAGTATAGGTGAACTCCTTTTTTAACGATTTTGCCCGAAAAGAGCAATCTAGCTCTTTTTCACTGTCTTTAAAATATTACCAAATATGAAGTTTTCGACATGCTAAAAGGTACTTTTTTGTTATTTCATCGGTCATGGTGACCTTTTTTTAGATGCTGCAAAAAAAACGGCTCATGACACGATTATTTCAGCATTTTTAGATAAGATTGTTTTTTCGCTCAATCTAGCCCTTTTTGACTTCTCAAAAGGCTATTTTTTTAAACCCAGGTGGAATTACTGTCCTTTAGGTTTCCGTAGATATGTACCTACCCTCATTCTGCATACTGTATCGCGTATAGCTGCTGCCACATTTCACGTACATGTAATGTGTATGAAATTCCGAGATTTGCCATGATGTCAAGTGATGAATTAAAATTCTCTACAGTCGGTATTTATCAAAACATAACAACCTAGAAACCTTACAAAGATATAGCAAACTCGCATTTAAAGGGCCGACCACGCATTTCTCGGCCAAGCCCTGATGTTGATCGGCACTCGGCATACTGACTTTATACCATAGCTTACACAAACATATTGCTCCAGAAATATGTTTACAGCATAAAATATAACATACAAGATTTTGTTGGAAATCCAGCAATACCCCGGCGGATATTAATATCGAGGCAGTGTCATTGAATGTCAGCAAACGTATGAGAGCACAGGACACAAGTAGATAGGCAGGTAATAAAAAACATCCCAAGGGTAGGGTGACCATGTAATAAATAAATGTAGTCTACATTCCATGTTTATTTTATTACTTGTGTATGGCGTTTAGCAATTGTTTTATTTAACCTGTGATTTATGTATTACTGTTTGTAGATTAAACATTTGTATTTTAATCTATCTATTTCTAGTTTATTATGTGTACGATTATTAATTGCTTTTTAAAGCATGAATTTATTTGACATGTGCTGATTCGAGTACAAATATTATGATTAAATTATTTGTATTATTTGTATTTATGCATACATTTGAGAGCGTCGGTAGCTCAATGGTGTGGACTGTTGCCCTACTATGTTCTATGTTACGGGTTCGGTTTCCGCACTTAGTCCGTGAAGTGGACCATTGTGCGTGAGCCATGGTGGCCTTTTAGTCATTCCAGCCAGCCCACCTGGGACGTCGTCGTCGATGGGGACGTTTAATGAACTGATGATGATGATACATTCAATGCTAACGAAGTCAGTGGCACCGACTCGTCCAAAAAGCTTAAGCTTTGCCAATTGAGTCCATCACACAATCTAGGCAGCATGCGGGGAGACATCATGAAAATCATAGTCATCATAAATGTGTAAAGCAAAACATATCCTTAAAATCTACCAAATCATGGCCACCCCAGCAAGTCAGACGTCTTCGGCCAATCGCGAAGTCCACGCGACCCTTGTCAATTCAGATTACGTTGCCCATAAAAAGGGTGTATGTAGGACAGATGGAAATCTATTCATCAGACGGGGTCGAGGTGGAAAAATCACGGTCACAATGGATTATTGCCGCCCCTGCGGAGAACGAGCCGCCCTTGATGAGTACATTCGCGGCGATCGCTGAGGGGTATGGATCGTATTTAATCTTGTTTTCTTAGATAACTGTGGTGAGTCGTATTTTGCTAGTTTGAATTAGATTTATTTGTCCTGATAAGTATTAATTACATAAATAATAAAATAAAATCAATCAATTGTATTGTATTCTTTTTATTTCCATTTTTACTTCACTCAAAGAAACTCAGCGATAAATTGTGACAAACAAAACTGTCAAGTAAGCTGTTTTTTTTGTGTCAAAACTAGGACATCTACAAAATTTACATAAATAACAGACGCACTTTTAACGAGTCGGCTTTTGCCGGACTAACTAGCTCCATCTTAGAGCACGTCTTATCCACTAGGATATTCTGTGCTCAAGAGCAAGCCCATCATGAATAAATAATAGTTTGACATATGAGAGAGAGAGAGAGAGAGCGTCGGTGGCTCAGTGGTGTGGACTGTCGCCTTCCTACCGGGAGGGCTGAGGTTCAAATCCCGACACGTACCAATGTATTTTCGAAAAATATATGTACGTTATCCGACGCTCTTACGGTGAAGGAAAACATCGTGAGGAAACCTTCATACACGCCTGCTAAGAGATTCGAAGTGTGTGTGAAGTCGTCCACTCCGCTCTGGGCCCGCGTGGACGACTAAGGCCTAATCACCCTATACGGGTAGGCTCGTGCCCCTCGGTGGGGACGTTTAATGAGCTGATGATGATGATGATATGAAGAGAAAGAAAGATACCTTATTTACATACATAATAAAGAAATCACCCAATTTTTTACAGTATTAATAAATAAGCTACACTTTATCAAATATATCATTTAAACGACATATATTTTTAAACTTTAACTTGTAATGCCACAAACCCGCGAGCCCCTCCACCGAATAGCAGTCATAATTTGTAACTAGCACAGTCATCAGTGTTAGTGTGGTAAAGCGGCGCCGCTGCAAAGTTGCACACAGGCTTGATTAAATCTAGACAAAGTTTAGGCGTATGCATATTATGCGAACACCGTGCGGGGATATGCATTTAATACGCGTCCCAACTGTTGTAATTAACAATATACTTGATGTAACATTAATTTATCTTAACATATTACAGGATTAGCAAGCTAAAGTAACAGTGGGCAGGGCACATAGTGCGTAGAAACGAAAGGGCACATAGAACGTTTTTTTTTTTTCGAACTGACTACTGCTGTTGGCCGCAGATGACCTTTACAGCTTCAACGGGCAATTGGCGAGCGCAGATGGAGCCTTAAAATTTACACAACGAGCCTAAGGGCGTCCCCGAATAGGACTCGAACCTCAGCTTAGGGCGTTGCGGGGAAGACTCACATAGAGAGTAGGCTGAAAGGTTTTCGGCGCCCATGGATGGAGTAATGAAGTGTAGGCAGATTCCCAGATGGGCCGATGACCTGGTTAAGGTGGTGGGTTGCAGATAGAAGTCGAATGCTAGAGATCGTTCCGCGTGGGGACGCATCAGGGAAAGCATTCGTTCAACAATGGATGGAAATTTTCAATTGTATACTTCACTTCATATATGCAAATAAGCAGTGCATATCCTGTGCGTCAAGACAATTCGGAAAAACGCCGACATATTAAATGATTCCCACTAATTCACCCATTTCCCTTTACAGATTTGAAATGATAGGCGATCTGCTGTCATCAACAGCACTTAATTTGACAATAATGTTAATTATTTACGTTTTTGCAATAAGTGTCACTCATTTTGTCATCCTCATAATATCTGTGAACGCCTCTGACTCGCGGCGAGCATACCAGTTCTAGTACCCTCTGGTATTGCAAATGTACATGGGCGGCGGTGTCATTTAACATCAGTTGAGCCGTTTGCTCGTTTGCCTGCTATAGCATAAAAAAAAGTGGGGCGTCACATAAAATTATTTTCTGAATTTGACGACCCATTTGGTGTTGCAGTTGAGACGTCGTCTGCAAAACCAAGGGTTCCGGGTTCGATCCCCGGGTATTACTAACATTTGTGTGCATGAACATGTTTTGTAATGGTCTGGGTGTTTTCTATGTATAATATGTATGTATTTACAAAAATAAATTATATAAGTATGTTTATCCGTTGTTTAGTACCCATAATACATGCTTCACGCTTAACTTGGGGCTAGATGGCGCTGGCTGTGTGAATGTCAGTGGATATTTATGTATTTAAATCGTGTATTTTTCCATGCTCAGAAATCGTATATTTTGCCAAATAACTCCCGGGACACCCCTTGAGCAATACATTCCACAACCCACCTGTAAAGCAAGCACTCCAGTGCCACTCCAACCGTCAAACCCATCGGGCTACTCAAACATTTGTCCCACACGGGTTAAACCCGGGATCGAACCCATTACCGCCGACCACTCGACCGACGATTGGGCACTTGTCCGTACCTTGTGTCAACACTTGAACGTATTGAGGAACATCGTTGTTTCCCGTAAGAGAGGAATTTTAAACGTATTTGGTTGTATCAATAAAATGCGGTATTACAAAAAAAATGGCCTAACTCGAGTCGGACTCGCCTTTGGAGGGTTCCGCAGCAGCAAGAAACGTAAAATATTTTTTTTATTACCATACTATAGCTATATAATAGAAAATAATGGTTCAACGTTTATGATCCATAAAAAAACCTACTGACTTGATATCGTTCAAAACCAAATTTCGTTGTTAGATTTCCACCAATTTTTTCCACTTAGTAAGTTGAATGAAAGGACAGACAGAAAGACATGACGAATATATAAGGATTTCGTATTTTGCCATTTGGCTTCGGGCTATCTGATAATGCTTACCAGGAATATTTGGCAGCCTTACACTCATTTCACACAATAGGTCTTAATTTTTTATCAGCATACGTACCTGTAACAAAAAGGTTTTTCTTAATGAATGTTTAATGAAATGAAATGAAATGAAATAAATCTTTATTCAATTAAGTCTTTACAAGACACTTTTGAATAAAGCAACTTGTACTGAGGGAAATCAAGAATGGAAAACATAACCTTTACTATTTATATGACTATGAACATATGTATAAAGGGACATATTAAACACAGAAAATACCCAGACTTGTTAAATCCCACGAATTTTGATAGTGCACAAAAATTGAAAACCCGTAATATATGCCCGCAATATCCCAATCATATAAAAACATAGATTAATGCAACATATGTATATTTTCCCGCTATAAAAAGTCAATTTAAAATGTTCAATTCCACCCGAGAATTCCCTTGGGACGGCGACGATTCAATCTTGGCGTGTAAACCGCGCTTTGTTTGCAAAAAAATCTTTCATAGCGTAAACTTGTAAATATTTTGGACGATTACGCCCTGGAGATTTGTAGGGTGGCAACGCGGGACTAATACTTATTCCTTTTTATGTAGGAACATAAAAATAAACTGTCCGGATTAAGCGGACACTTGAATGTAATCCTTTGTTTTAATACAAAGTATTAAAAATAGGCAAATCAAATTTTCAAAAAAAAAAAATAACTGCGCTTTGCCAACCACCCGATTTTAGGTCACTTCCATGATATTCACTTCAGTATCAAATTCCTGAAATACAAATAAATAAGACTTATATTTCAGGGGACGATATATTTGGCACCTTTATAGAAGACTCAGTTTCAAACCTATTAATCTAGTAATCTTATTACAGTTAAACAATGCCCATGTTTGATCTTAAGTTTGATGTATGAGGAACTCCATAATATATGTATATATTTAAAATTTTCTTGTCAAAACCTTATAGCAGTTCACACTTTACCTATACTTAGAAAGTTTCAACAGTGCAGCGCTGATAGTTTCAGAGAAAAAAGGGTGTGACATACGGACGGACAGACAGACATGACGAATCTATAAGGGTTCCGTATTTTGCCATTTTACACCGGAACCCTAAAATCTAAAGAAAACATTTTAAGAACAAAATTAAATTAATTATTATTAAATCAGCGCCTCCAACAATTATAAACATCCAAGACGCCTCACGATACCCAACCAAGCCACTCGTCGCGTAATTAATAAAAAAACATGAAAGCATCCGAGTACTAGGAAATCTACTTATACGCCCACTAACCACTTCGTTAGCAGGGGGAGCATCAATCCCAAGTACCCAGATAAAGGGAGGCACTTAAGAGGGTCTCTAAACCTACGCACAGTTTAAGAGGTCGATAACTGTCTATAACAGAATGAGGGTTCAATGATACACTTGCAAATTTCAATGGAAAATTATTTGTTTGTTCCTCATCAGTGATGCCACATCAGTTTTAGGAAAAGGGCTTTTTGAGAAGTAAAAAAGAGCTAGATTAAGCATCTAAAGATTTTCTGTTCTATAAATGCTGAAATAATCATGTCATGAAGCCGTTTTTTATAGAGCGTTTAAAAAAAGGTCATCATGACTGATGAAATAGTCAAAAGTACTTGTTATAGCATGTCGAAAACTTAATAATTTGGTAGTATTTTCAAGACAGTGAAAAAGAGCTAGATTGCTCTTTTAGGGCTAAATCGTTAAAAAAGGAGTTCACCTATACCTAAAAGTGCTAGATCTAGCTACAAAAGGGCTAAAAACACTGTACCTCATTACGATATTTAATTGAAAAAATAAACATACCCGTACGTCTTTACGCATCCTTGCTCGTTTGGTTAAGTCTTTAATTTCTACTAAGAGACAGCTATTTTTTAAATAAAGATGATAATATATGGAAGCGTGATAGGAAAAGCCTTTATTAGCAGTGGACCTATTAGGCTGTGTTGAATTGATTGTTTTAGATAACTCAAATACATCACTATTTTTAAAAATAGTACTGAACCCTTCAAGCTCAAGTCCGAACCGCACTTGACTGGTTTTATTTGATATGTTATTTCAATTCTAGGTATAACGGTTGATAGGATACAGTGCGTGGGATCCAGATAAACAGCTGAGTCTTTGTAATCCTATTTTTACAGGTCTAAAAATAAAATACTAATCCTCAATAAGTATGTAACCATGAATTTGTTCGTCTGAATATATAAATAAATATCCTCAAACACTAACATAGAGGGGAACGCTAAACAGGAGTGTTATGCACTTTTGTGTTTCGGGATGAGGGCACTGTAGCTAGTTAAATTAGTGAGTATAAGAGGCCTAATATCTGTTGTCACACAGGTGTAGGGCCCAGTGCAGCATTGATGGAGGATAATCTATGTAGGTCTCCTTCAATGCCACTCTGTCATGGTTAGGCGTATCACTTACCATGAGGTGAGCGTCCTGACCGTCCTGTACACTTAGGACATAAATTTAAATTATGACTTAAACCATCTCATTAATGCTTATATTTATTGCTAATAAGGCACACACATTTATTTTACGCGCGAAATCGTGGACCCTACAAACCCTTAGGTTTTTCATCATTTAAGAGTTTTAGTAGGTAAACAAGATGAGTTTGATAATGTGATGAAGGACGAATGTTTTTTCCGGATCGTCATCGGTTCAATTGGTTCAAAATATTTAGTATACGCTTAATCTAATACGTCTATCAAATAGGTTAATGCAAATATCATGTCATTGCATAATAATGCACTTCATCATTGTTTAGGGAACATTGCGATGGATAAATATATTTACATATTAAGTAGCGCCCTTTAGCTTTAATTTAAGCAGTCAGTTCGAAAAATATATATACATATATAATACAAATATACGTATGGCAGACCAACACGAACTGTTTCATAACGCTTAATTTATTAGCGATAGATCATCAGATTGGTGACTTAAATCGCAAGTCTCTCCGTTTTTTAGAAATCAAATCAAGACCTCAGTCAGCCCTACAATCTTTGATGGTCTCTCTCTCTCTCTTCAACCTATTGCAGTCCACTGCTGGACATAGGTCTCCCCCATTTGCGCCAGATATCCCGGTCCTCAGCTTTTTTCATTCAGCTTCCAACAGCGACCTTCCGCAAGTCATCGGTCCATCGGGATAGAGGGCGTCTCACGCTACGCTTACCAAGACGGGGTCTCCACTCCAGAACTCGTCTGCTCCAACGGCCATTGGTTCTGCGACATACGTGACCAGCCCACTGCCACTTCAACTTGCTGATCCGGCGGGCTATGTCGGTGTTTGGATGGTAGTTGTACTGTATTATTGCCTAAGTTCTCATACCTTATACTCAATGGCGTGCACAGAGATCATGAGTAGGGTATGCAAAGTGAGTGACACTTATCACGAATACAATAAATAATTTACATGTTTGTCATTGAGTGCTGTTGATGACAGCAGATCGCCTATGGTTTCAAATCTGTACAGGAGAATGGGCGAATAAGTGGGAATCTTTTAATATGTTTGCGATTTTCCTGGTTGTATTGACGCACTATACTCCACATATGCACTGCTTATTTGCATATATGGAGTGCACGCCACTGCTATGGGTAAGCCAATCCACTACAATGGATAATCGCCTAAGCTCTACTCTACTCTGCTGCTGTGTGGGCAGGCATGTGCCTTTAAATAAATGTTATAATCCGGTTGCTTCATTGATTTGTACCTATAATTATTCATCACTAATAGGAATGATGACTGGGTCCTGGAATCGTAAGAACAATTTCATAATATTACAAATCTGGGTTAAAAATAACGATGTGCCAACTCTCAGCTCGAAAACTCATGTTTTATGAATTTTATAAGTCTTCAAAGATATGTGGACAAGTCCATTTTTAAAGTACATTAATTGTCAATAATTTTTAAACCAAAGGATAACGCATAGGTACCTAGAATTTAAAGCAACTTTTGCTATGGAACCATTTTAATAAATGCAACATTTAATATAGTTGTAATTCAAAATTCATAAACTATGCATACACACTACTGAGGCGTGACGTCATAAATAGGCAGCCATTTGTATGAAGCGTTTTTGGGAAAGTCCATTAATGTGTTTTTAGAATTGGAAATTCTCTGTGAGTTTTGATGTTAACGGAGTAAGTTTTTTACCAATGTTTCTATTATTAAACGGTCCATCAATATCATAGCAGAAAAAAAATTGACATCATCCCTATTACAGCCCAATACTACTGGCTTCCACAATTATAATATGACGTAAAAATAGTGTTTTATAAGCCAACAACAGTCCGCACGCGATCGCGGAAGTGGCGTGGCGCGCGCAACGCTCCAGCGCAACAGCGAAAACGAGAGTGTCGGGTTTCCGATGCGCTGTCAAAACTAATTTGTCTGTGCGTCCTCGAGTTTCCGATGGCACAAAGACTTGTAGCTGACGTGGGGCAGTCGAGATGTCTAAGACATGTCAGTTATAGATTTCCAAATTGTTATGAAACAGTGTCGCTATATGTAGGAGGAGTAAAGAAGGAAAAAATGCAAGCAAACAGAGAATTTGGTCCTGAAAATATAATAGAACGTATTCATATAAGAAAATGGTTGCCACTTAGGTAATGTCAAGACAATTTTTAAGAAGTTGGTGCGACATAAAAATACCCTACGGACACAACGCAACAGCACGTTGCGTAAATTTTTTGCACTCCAAAAATTTACGCAACGAGCCTAAGGGCGTCCCAGAGTGGAACGTGAGCCTCGGCTTATTGCGTTGCAGGGAGGCTTGGTAACCTAGTGTACGTTTTGGAAGAAAAGCAACGTGGCACGTGCCGGTTACGCGAATCGGGACTGGTCGAAGCTACGCGACTTGCGACAAGGAAATGAAACTTCAAAGAAATGTACGTGGGCGCGGTACATTTACCATCAATGAGCCGTTTGCTCGTTGAACTG
This sequence comes from Leucinodes orbonalis, assembly GCA_019425675.1. Lineage (NCBI taxonomy): Eukaryota > Metazoa > Arthropoda > Insecta > Lepidoptera > Crambidae > Leucinodes > Leucinodes orbonalis. Next base: position 34,227 of record PQWD01003283.1, read on the forward strand.
CTATAATAACATTCACACAGCACAAAAATTTCATTAATTATTACTTCATATATCACGGCCAGTAGAAGATAACTTACAT
>PQWD01003283.1:35619-105457 GCA_019425675.1 Leucinodes orbonalis
AAAACACTGGATCAGCCCAAACTAAGCAATAACTTGAACTGTAGATTAGCCGACAGTATCATTCATAAAATGCTTGTCCAAATATTACATAATGACTTCAAAAAAACAAACTAAAAATAACTTGCAACCAAATCATTTCAACAAAAGATTACGCAATTTCGATCGACGTCAATCATCCCCACCCTTTACGAGATCGAATGACGTACCTAATTATCTACCCGTCAAACGGTTAATAACTCACATGACGATTACATCATCAGCCGGCAACGATTCCATGTAGGGACAGCTTCCGCAATAGCTACAACTATGGAGTTTAAACCTAAACCACACGCGGTCCCAATGTTGATTGGTGGGTGTACGACTACCATCCTAAGATTCAGCCGCGACCGACGCTTCACGTGACAACGAACGCACTAAAACCTTTTTTTTTTTTCGGACAATGAAATGGTACAGCGTTTTTTTTTTTCGAACTGACTACTTCTGTTGCCGCAGATGGCCTTTACAACTTCACCGGGCAAGTGGTACAGCCTGCAATGTTCGTCCTCCGTGACTTTAATTTATAATAAACAATTATAATACAAACAATAATACTATCATCATTACATAAATAAATAAGTATGCTTTGGGCCGATAGCATCGTATGTATGTAAATAACTAAGTAAATATCACTGAATTCACACAGTGCCATCTAGCCCAAGCTAAGCGTGAAACTTGTGGTATGGGTGCTAAACAACGGATAAACATACTTCTATGTTTTTTTGTAAAAACATACATATTATACATTATACATAGAAAATACCCAGACCAATACAAACAGACATGTTCATGCACACAAATGTCTGTACTGCCCGGAGATCGGACCCGGAACCCTTGGTTTGATAGCCGAAGTCTCAACCAGTACACCAAATGGGTCGTCAAATCGTTTTCCCTTTTTTCTAGTAAAACGATCTCGTTTCGTAATTAGGACTTAACTTAATAGTGGCAAATTTTAATTTCATCCTAAACTAGATTTCGCATAAATCATTTAGTGCTGTGAATCAGTTTCGCATATATATAAGCGAGCATTAACTCGAGACTCAATTGCACTTGACATAAGAACTATAAGGGACGCAAATGCAATGAGCAATCACAATGGATCATTTCGTGCACGAGCCATAAAGGGCTGGGTACTGAAATTCTGATATTAAAACTAGAATGCAAAATATTCCATGAACTTCATTTTTTTTAATATGTACTAGATTTTGCGCGCGACTTCGTCCGCGTGGAATAGTTCCTTGGAGCTAAAGCTAACTTAAACTCGTTACTTCGTTTAGTAATAGGCGAGTTTAAACTGAAATATCTCGATATTAATTTAAATCGAATGATGCCACTATATTATATACTTTAATTATTTAAATTTTAATTAATTAAAATTTTGTTTTGAAAAAAATTTAAAAAATATGAATTCGACAACACATATAAAAGAGCGGTCTAAAACCAACGCTGCCAAAGTTATACTCGCACCAAAACACATCATAAAAAAAATTAAAGTATTTTAAAAACCATAACCAAACTGGCCACAGTCGGTTGACCCCGCCACGTTTTGTCTACCGGATAGACTATTTTCTCCACTAGGGGTTGTCCATTAATCACGTGAGGCTCGAAAGGGGGAGGGGGTTTTTAAAAATCACGAAAATAACACAAGGGGAGGGGGGGTGTAGTGAGATATCACGTATTTACTAGTGTAGACATTTTATCATGGTCCTTAATTTCAGAATAAAATAAAATTATAGTTTATACCTGTATTTAAAGGTTATATTTTGAAAGTCTAAAATTCTTTGTAGTATTCAAGATACACGTGATGTTGAGAAGGGAGGGGGGGGAGGTAGTCTTAAACTACTACGTATCACAAAGGGAGGGGGCTTAAAAATGCAAAAAAGATCACGTGATTAATGGACGGCCCCTAGCACGTAGCACGCGCGATCGCGTCTGATGAGTCTACGTAAAAATGCGTGTCGAACTTCAAAGGGCGTCCCGTCACAGTATTATGACGTGTGACCATTGATGCGAGGGTTCAAAGTTTAATTTTAAAAAAACCTAGCTGTGCCCGCGTATTATATATATTCTCCCGCAGTAAAACATTTACTAAAATCACTTCGTAAAAACAAAACATTGTTTTATTTTTCCAAAATAAAAAGTTTTGTCTAAAATAAAAGTAGTCAGTGTTTTTCCTTATGTCATCAGCTACCTGACAAAAAAGTCCCGTCCAAATCTAGCCAGCCGTATTAGAGATCACCCGGAACAAACAGACACACAGACGGACAAACTGACAGACAGATACAAATTTTGAAAATGATTATTTTGGAATATGTGCCGTATATATATTCATATGAATGAAGAAAAAAAATTATTTTCTTATTGCAAACAGTCACTTCGATTTTATTTGTATGTAATAGAATATCGATGCTTTTGTTCTTTAGGCGCACATAAACCGTCGCGTCGGTACCGTCTACCCGGGTTCGATCCCGGCAGTGTATACATTTGTGTGCATGAACAAGTCGTTTGTATTGTGGGTTGAGAGCGATGTAAACAAGGAGCTTTGGATCTTATAAAGAATCACTGATCTTGAAATAAAGCTTAGTGCATTGCATGTAAGGAATTGGAAAATATTACGAAATCGTTTAAAATAGCGAAACACTCGTGGCTATATGTATATATAAAATAACAACACTTGAATTAAGAGAAAACACTTACGTCTGTTAACTACTACGTTAAAGGTTCCGGGTTCGATCACCGGGCAGTACAAACATTTGTGATCATCGACATGTCTGTATGTAATGGTCAGAGTGTTTCTTTGTGTTATATTGCATTACAAAAAAAGTATATACGTATTGTTACGAGCTGGGGGTTCCGGATAAATTATGCCAAACACGAAGAATAACACGTAACACTTTATTAGTTAACCATATTAATCACACACACACTAATTACACTTACACTCGTACTAATTAATCAATTAACGCACGCACTAAATCCGTAATTAACACTGCACACTATAACACAACACTTTCCGCACACACACGTAATAACACACGTTAACTCTTCACACTGTTGTATCACGTCGTTCGATATGATCCTCGCTTCTTCCTTGTAGTCGCAGGTATTTCGCTCTTCGTTCGCTCTTGTAGAACACAAGACTCCGGCGCACCCGTCGGTCCGCCTATATACCTGTCCGGCCGCTGAGCTCGAAGCTTCGACGTCATTCTACATAGTCGCGAATTATCTAGAACATAGTAGACTCTTGCTATTTGACAATTCGCATGTCATACTCTATGGACTGTCTGTGGACTGACGTCACATATTAACCGCCATATTTAATGACATTTTAATTACGTCAATTCGTAACAGTATGTTTACCCGTTGTTTAGTACCCATATTACATACAGGCTAAATGCTTAGTTTGGGCCTAGATGGCGCTGTTTGTATGTCAGTAGATATTTATTTATTATGTCGTAAGCTAAAAACTCCTTTAGGGAAGTCCTTAGTTCAACAGTGGACATATTGGGCTGCAATCAAGACATTTCTCTCTCACGTACATTTCGTCTACCACAACACCAAGAGAGTTTAAATATAAAATCATCACCCGCCTTTATAAATGGACCGTTTATCGAATGGAGAAACGTTATTAGGGTGCACTTATTGGCTCCACAGAAGGGTTAAGTGAAATTTCGTTAAAATTCCCAATAGATTTCACCGATCGCAGGTTCTCTTTAAATAGGGAATAGGGTTGTCAATGGATGATGTTTTTCAATTTCTTTTCACATTGCGATTGCTGCAAATATTTTTTACTACGTACGATTAATATGATACCTTCAGACCACAGATTTTCCAATACAGGAGATGGGGCAAGCCGCGTTTTTAAGTGCGACTAATGTAAGCTCAACGAGCATATACTGGCTGCCAGTTTACGCTCTGTGAGACGAGTCAAGACGCACGAATATTAGAAGAAATTACCGTTTTTTCCCAAAATGCCATCTGTGCAATTGTAACATGCATCATCGCAATGAATCAGTAAATTTACCAAGAATATAATAACTTTTCACAGGTAAGAACCGAAAAGAAATTGCGACACTGGGACTGCCTATAAACTTGGCGGCTTGTCCGTCTAATTGAATATTCGGATGTCTGTGCTTCAGACAGTGGCGTGCACAGAGATTATGAGTAGAGTATGCAATGTGAGTGACACTTATCGCAAAAACAATATATAATTTTCATTTTTATCAAATTGAGTGCTCTTGTTGACAGCTGACGCTACTTCTCCCCGGTAGACGCAATGTTGCCATGTTGTTATAAAATTTACACAAATTTCAGAGTTTGAAAGTTTTTCCCCGATATGAATCATATCAAGTTAACATTTATTTAGAATAAGAATACATTACAGAATACAAGGACAAGTCATCTTTCAGTATTGCAACAACAAATAAAGTTATGACAATTTAAAGTTTCTAACTACGTAAAACTTAAGACAATGCGTCTACCGGGGAAAAGTAAAAAGAAACAATCATTATATCATACTTATCACAACAGGATAACAACCTAGACAGATTAAACAAAAAATAGTATTATATAACCGACGATTTATTTTTTGTAAGCTTATTTGCACAATTCGTCAACGTCAAACCCAAGCAGGAGGTCAGTATTTTTTTACCTCATTACCTTTTATTTTGTTTACATTGAAAGCGATGTAAACAAGAAACTTTGGACTCTACAGTATAAAGAAGCACTGATACTTTCAAAAATAATGATTTAGTGCGTTGCATGTAAAACATTGGAAAATATTTTGAAATCGTTTAGCGCAACACTCGTGCCTATATGTATATATAAAATAACAACATTTGAATTAAGAGAAAACACTTACGTCTGTTAACTAGTACGTTAAAGGTTCCGGGTTCGATCACCGGGCAGTACAAACATTCGTGTGCATCAACATGTCGGTATGTAATGGTCTGTGTTTCTATGTATAATATGTATGAATTTACAAAAAAGAAAGTACATAAGTACCTTTTATCCGTTGTTTAGTATCCAGCACAGATTTCCCAATACAGGAGATGGGGCAAGCCGCGTTTTTAAGTGCGACAAATGTAAGCTCAACGAGCATACACTGGCTGCCAGTTTACGCTCTGTGAGACGAGTAAAGACGCACGAATATTAGAAGAAATTACCGTTTTTTTCCAAAATGCCATCCTGTGCAATTGTAACATGCCATCATCGCAATGTATCAGTAAATTTACCAAGAAATAAAATAACTTTTCACAGCTAAGAACCGAAAAGAAATTGCGACAATGGGACTGCCTATAAACTTGGCGGCTTGTCCAGTCTAATTGTATATTCGGATGTCTGTGGTATCCATATTACAGGCTCATGCTTAGTTTTTAGCTAAATGGCGCTGTGTGAATGTCAGTGCATATTTATATATATGGTCAATGTATGAAGTGTGTGCCTTTTAAACTTTTCATACATAAATAAAAACCCCGCGTTTCTCAACCCTGATCTATCAGAGGCTACGTCGGTGATGCCTCAACCAATCTATATTCAAGTCACGGAGCGCTGTTTGCCGAGTCACACGTTCGAAATCTTCTTTAATATAACGTTTTAAACAAATTCCCTTTCCAGCATAAATGGGCCACAAACATCGCCGTTTAACGTGCCGTCCCGCTCGATCGCTTGTTTGCAGACAGAGATGGAAGCTATAAATATGTGAAAGCGGATGTGTAAGGGTAATAACTGTAATGGAACATTTATCTATGTCGTTTGTAAAAACGCTCGTTTACAGAGATTTCGCTCGGCTCCGCTGCTGCGCTAGTAGGATATTATTATTATATTAAATTGTTGGCAAACATTAAAAACTCTCGAAAGTCAAGACACATTGTGGCGAATTACTTGTGTACATATATTATATCAACCTATACAGGTTCATGCATACAGTTTTCAATAAACATAAATAAGAGAGACCTGTCCGATGATTTGTTAAAATGAATATATAGTTATATAGTTATAGTGACGACCTATTTGGTGTTGCGGTTGAGAGCTCGACCGCAACACCAAGGGTTCCGGTTCGATCCCGGGCAATACAAACATTTGGTGCATGAACATGTCTGTTTGTAATGGTCTGGGTTGTTCTATGTATAATATGTATGTATTTGCAAAAAAATGTATATATATATATTATTATATATATATATATATATATATATATATATGTTTATCCGTTGTTTAGTATCCCATAATACAGGCTTCACGCTTAACTTGGGGCTAGATGGCGCTGTGTGAATGTCAGTGGATATTTATATTTATTAGTTATTTTTCGTTTCTTTTTTTGATGTCAAAGCAAAACTTGATAACGCTAAAACAAATCAATACTCACATTGAGAAATTGAATTTGTAAAACAATTTGTTTAGCAAACTTAGCTTAACCGATGTATGACGAACAGGGTCATTTGTGTTGTGTGAGTATCTTATACAATAAAGCAACCAGTCTACGTGTCATTAATGTCTTCATTATCGTCAGCTAATTATACAGTTTTTTTAATACATATTATATTAAGAAGCAACCAGACCAATGTATACAAACATTTTTGTACCGTCCAGGGGTCGAACCCAGAACCCTTGATAGCTGGTCAAGATTTTAAAGCATGCACCGCATCATTTCAGGCCAAGTATAAAAAAAGCATTTTAAACATCTGAAACCCGTACTAAAGATACACGCAGCCGCGTTAAGAAAGACACGCTTGAGTTTTGCTACAAAGTAAACTAATAAAACTTGGCATCTTCGAGATTCGGCCGCATCGCGAGCAAAGTCATACTTACAGACACGGGACACACTGCCGCGCGGAAGGGCAGCTTTTGCAAGTCTGATCGTAACCTCGAAAGAGTTAAGAGACTAGGTCCTGAGTCAAACTCAAAATTCAATTAAGTCTTTACGAGACACTTTTCAATCGTTGTTAAGGTAGGTACCAATTACAACCACCGCAGTGCTATATAAATCTGTTCCGGGATGAGGTCACCGTATCTAGCAAAATTAGCGAGTGTAAGAGACCTAACATCCGACGCCTTGGGTGATAGGCAATGTTAACGGAAAATAATGACTACATTAATTTCTCTAATACTGTATCTGTCATAAAAAAAACTATTTCAAGACTTCAAGACATTAGTACCTAATACATCTTTCACCATATCCTAATTTTCCAGTAACAGACTACCCCTTTAAAAAGTCGTGTCGCATGTTTATTTACCTCACAGTTAATTCGTTTCCTTCACGTAGCCAGAATATATTGCCTCGGTAAACACAAAGGCCAAGATACACTGCCGCTTAATATTGGCTAAATTAACATGCCCGTGTGTACTCCACGAGTTACCTTAAAAGTGGTTTAAATTAATTTTCTCTTTAAGCGTGGAGCTCGGCGATAACTTTAATTAGAACATGCGCTTCCATAAATAATGCCCCCGGCACGGGCGACTGTGTTTCATTGCCGACTTATTAATAAATGTTGCGAAGAATGCCATTGCCAATGCATTGTTCGCAAAGTATGCAGCTCGCGAACTTGTGTCGCCTTTGAGGAACTTTTTAAAAGATTTGTTGGAAACAACTTTGCTACGTTCCTATATATATATGCAGATTATATATAATATTCAAGGGCCGGCAACAGTTCTTTACGCACTTCTACTATTTTAATGGCAAGTGACACCATCTGGATATCCGCAAGCATATTTGCCTGTCATTTATAAATCTGATCATAAAGTAGTTATAAAACAGAAGAAATTAAAATTTCAATCAACATATACCCTCTGCAAAGCGCACATAAAAATTGCATCACCAAAGCGACCAGCAATAAAAGGAAATCACGCTATAAGTTGCGAACTTGGCGTTTCCACTGCCGGTCGTCCGGGTAAGTATTAATAAGCGAGTCGGTCTCCGGGTTGTTAACGCTGTAGTAATATGTTAGTTTACATAAACGGGCGAAATCCGACCCCGGGACACAATATAGTGTGCCTGCATCACCTACATCAACAGGTTATTACTATACTACGATTTGTATTAGTGAAACTATTTCACCGTGGTTTTTCATGGAATTGATCTCCTTTTCGAAAGAATTGTAACTTAAATTGACAAAGATCGAAATCGATTCTTAAGTCACCATATAAAACATGATAAATTAGTGAATTCAAGTTTTACATGAGACCCTTATATTCGAAAAAGAAGTGAAACATTTGTATTTTAAATACACATATACATATTAGTATTTTTATGAAAATATGAAGAATGTCATGAATTGATTTTTAAGGCACCAAATATAAGTATATGACTACTAAATACAAATTGAATTTCTCTGTTAGTTCAATAACATACTGCATAATTTGTTACAATATGTCGTACATACAAAGAGGCTGGCAAGATATCCACCAGTTAAGCACTAATCAAAACACTACAAGCTCAATAACCGATGTTTCAATATAAAAGTAAGTGATAATGTTTCAATGAGTGCGGGCGTGAGCAATAAAACCGGATCGGTCAATTACTTGGAACTTGGCCATCGCACTGCCGCCTGGAGAGTTAGTATTTAATAAGCGACTCGGCCACGAGCTTTATTAACGTCGTGATATAACGTTAGTTTACAATTACTGGGTAGTCCTGTTTGCATAATTATTCAGTTAATGGGTGTACGTGTACAATATTCGGCTCAATGTAGCTTTATCTCAAATGAAATCACAAGGTAAGATTTGAATAAATATTTATCATGAACAGATTATTCTGCTCGCTTAAAAAGTGGTCTTAAATGGGGCTTTGCATTAGTGCATTTTTTGTTTTATTTTTTTCCGAACTGACTACTGCTGTTGGCCGCAGATAGCTTTTGTAATTTCAACAGTCAAGTGGCCAGCAGGTCGATCGCGCTTTTTGACAGCTATAAAGTAACTAACTTGGACGAAATATAACTTTTTAGTCAATTTCATATCGCGCTAATCATGTGACAACAAGTTCAGACGAAATTGAATCTTAACAATGTGGTTATACCGAACATCGAAATGTCACTATTAGTATCGAAAGGATATCTAACTACACCTATATCTTAGTAGAAACGTTTCGTTCTAAAATAGCACGATCGGCCTGAAGCTCAATGGTACGATGAAATTAATGAAATGCGATGTAACGCTATAACTACTTTACTAGGTGGGAGACTCGATACTGAGTCGTCTAGGTAGTACACCGCAGTGCCAGATATCGTCCAGGGAAAACACGAGTGTTATGCACTTTTGTGTTTCGGGATGGGGCACTGTAGCTAGTGAAATTACTGGGTATAAGAAACCTAACATCTGTTGTCTCGGGTGACGGGCGCAGTGCGGCATTGATGGAGGATAATAACTGTCTATCAGTTGTTGGTCTCCTTTATTGCCGCTCTGTCATGGTCTGGCGTATCACTTACGATCAGGTGAGCGTCCAAACCGTCCTGTACACTTTTAACATAAAAACAAATATATATATTTTTCTGAGTTCAAGTTTTCGAGGTTCGAACGTTAATTTAAATGAAATACCAATTATATCAATATCCCAAATTGAAAACAAAACCTCAAGTTCTTTAGTTTATCCGTTGAAAGTATTCACAGCTTTGAAAACATGTTCGCAGAACTGCATTTCGCTCGTAGAAGGTACACTTAAAACTTTGTGCAATGTGAAGACCTTTAAAGACCCTATTACACATCCCACCACCACCCATGGCCTGACTCAACCTTACGGTTATACAGGCCGAAAACACGGGATATGCGCGCGGGCAGACCTCTCGCTGCCACCACGCGCAATTCTTGACTCCTACAAGTTATTTCACTCTTTGTCCAGGTCCCTATTTTCACTTCCCCCTTCTGGGGCGTGACAAACACACGAGCCTTCGGTTTCCGCCGTGCGGCCGTCCGCGTGCCACCTTTTGGTGTACCGCTATCTAGCAAAACCCCGTTGATCTTCTGTTGCAATCTCCACTTAACCTTTTAGGTATTCTCTTGTCTTCTTTCTTCACCTCCTTGACGATCTTGTCGTCTAGTCCACCCCGGATCTTGTACCACGCTCTTGCGAAAGTACGTAGCTGCCTGAAGTTCGCCTCCGTCCCCACGAGATCGCGATAGTAAACCGGCCCACCTCGAGAACCTTCACATTATCTAAAAGGTCCCTACGCGCGTCCCCGTAGAGCTCACACTCCCATAGGACATGGTGTACGTCCTCTACTTCACTCCCACAGTAGCAGGACCCCGTGTCCACCAGGGTCATTCGGTGCAGCCTACTCCTAAATGCCCCATGACTGACAAGATCTGCGAAGTTTCATAGTCGGCTCTACCCAAGTCGTTGAGTCGAGCCGCCACGTCCGGGAAAAATCGATATAACTCCCGCCCCTTCTCAGACGTGTCCCAACGCCGCTGCCAATCGGCCGCGACGGACTCAGCTATTCTGAGTTTGGCACTTCTGCTCTCGCCTTGGAACCCGCGGACTCGCGCGCCCTACCTAGTCTGCCGGCCCGAATTACCTCGAAGTCGGCGGGCAGCACACCTGCAAAACTGGCAGGGCGTCAGTGCTCGTCGACCGGTACGCCTTGGTCAGAAGGATCAAGGCGGTCTCTGGGTGCGCAGGAGCGCACTCCGCACAACGTATAAGGACGCACGCTCATAGAAGCACTCCGCAGCATACGTTACCGTGGCAGTGTAAGTGCCGCGGTACAGGATCCGAAGAGCCCTGTACCGCACCCCCCAAGAGCAGCCGACACTCTCGACATCTTGCCGAAGCAATTTGCCGCCCGCTCCCTATCGACACCGCATGCTGCGCAAATGATAGACTTGAATCGACCACCACACCGAGCACCGTGGTCGATGTACGCTCCTGATGGAATTCCCCCGAACTTGATGACTGGCGGTCTCTGGAATTTTCCCTTGATAGTCATAGTGACCGACTTCGCAGGCGAAAATTCCAGTCGATTACGGACGCCCCAGTCACCACGAGCTGCAAACCGTCGAGGAAGTGGCCTCGATGCTCGCGCGGGCTCCGGATTCAATCAGGATCGTCACATCGTCGCGTAAGCCACGATGCTAACCCCCCAGGCAATGGCAGCCGAAGCAAATCATCCATTAGTACGTTCCAGAGCGTGGGTCCCAACACCGATCCCTGCGGGCAACCCATCGTTGCTGCCTTCCATACCACTGGTTTCCACAAACAAGCCAATTCGACGTCCCTGAAGTAGTCCGCCAACATCTTAAAGATGTTAGGCGGGCAGCCCACGTTTCGCCTTCAGCAAAATCATGGGCCACCAGGCGTTATCAAAGGCTCCAGAGATATCAAAAATACCGCTTGAACATACTTCGACGAGCTCTGACTGGCTACACGAATATAGTATCCAGCGCAGTCACTGGGAACTTGGCTCTCTCACTGTCTCGCCCGAGAGAGCTACCATTTAATAAGTAGATCTCGAGCGTAGTTAGTGTTGTAGTATCACGTTTGTTTAGCGGACGGAATCCTGTACGACTCTTGGGTATTTCACTCCTAAGGTGACTACCTTTGACAGAATGCATGGCTTTACCACGCATTGGAATTCCTAATAGAATAATACACTTTATATTTACCTACAATCACTTGCAACTGGTCGAAGCTTTACACAACGTCGCTAACTTACCTGCAACAAAAAGGACATATTAAGTAATTATGACATAGGTCTATAGTTATAAAAAAATACTTTAGTTTTTCTTTTACTAAGCACATTTAGAAGAAACGTACTAACTAAAAACAATTATTAGTATGGAACTAAAATAAAATTAAAATGTTTTCTTACTGAATAATAGTTTTCCTTTGTCGTGCATAACTTATTTTTTTTATGTTTACGTGTACAGGATGCCGGACACTAGTAAGTGATGTTAGGTCTCTATATCCAGTAATTACACTAAAAGTTTCGTATCTATATTCTTTCATAGATTTAATAGAGATATTAGCAAACCTTTCTATATGTACCTATATTTATAGCATTGTTTAACATCTAATACACTCATATGCATAATGCCTATTTAGTAAATAAATTACAATTATATGTGTATTTATACAAAAAACAATTCATCACCTTCATGACAAAATTGCTATCTTTACTACAATCCAAATCATACTATCATATTTTAAAATAGATATCAAAATTACAAATCACAAAACCCCCGTGTACCGTAGTCCGTAAGATGCAAAGCGAGCGTGCCGTTTCGAGTCGCCCGTTCAATTTCGACTCTAAAACAATTATGCTGACGTTCCTGGAGGGGGGGAAGTGAATGTTATAACAAGAGTAACGGCGCATCCGTACAGAGAAATGAGTTTAATTAAACCCTACTATAAAACAGGAAAGCGACAGGGAAACCGCCAACGTATACCGAAGAAACTCACGAAATAATGATGACGGCACGAGTCACGAGCGGAAGAGACTTTAAATATAGATTTTAAGTGCTTATATTATTTTCTTCAATTGAGACTATATCTAAATAATCTGACTAATATCTGTAGGAAATAATACAGTAGACATTCGTTATTCATCGCAAAAATTAGCTTGATACTTGAATCAGATGATAGTCAAGATGAAACCTTATATGGTAATCATTTCACATAAATATAATTTTAGAGCCAAAATTCCTTCCAAATAAATGGTAAGGTGTGAACTTTAACGGTTAACACTCCCCATTTTTGTATGATATTATAATTCATTACATTTTGCATTATTATTTAGCGATTAGCACTTTGACATTGCTAGTTGGGTATAAACCAGGTCATTTTTTACGACCTGAGTCGTTTGGGCTCCATCATTGCCCATAGTCATGACAACACACTCTGTCGCCCGCTTCAGTTCACAACTTGGTCCACAACCCACCATTATCAGGCTTAAATTGGAAGAAAGCAATTAGATACCGGCGCAGGCCGCTACAAATAACCACTCGGACGAATTAAACTTGGCGCTCAGGTGCCATTGATTAAGCGCCAATCGGCGCATTTACGCAAATGCAATCCACCATTATAAATGCATTCGTACGTCTAGTTAGTGTTACATATTATTTTAATAAAACTGGAGTAAGATAGAAAAGGAGCGTCGGCGGCTCATTTGACTGTTGCCTTCCGATCTGAAGGGCGCAGGTTGAAAACCCACTACGTACAAATGTGTTTTCGAATTTTCGAAATTATGTGTACGTTTATCCGACGCTCTTACGGTGAAGGAAAACATCGTGGGGAAACCTGCGCTCGCCTGAGAAGAGATTTAAATGTTATGCGTGAAGTCGGTCAATCCGCACCGGGCCCGCGTGGACGACAAATGTCTATACTTCCTTAATGGGTAGGCCCGTGCACCTCGGTGGGGAGGTAGTATGAGCTGATGTGATGATTTAAAATCCGCATTGTACCCGCGCGGTGGGTTTCGTGCCAATCTTTCCATAACTGTGCTATGCTGAAAGGCCTGATATCTAATGAAATAACCTAATAATCACCTACTTGAAACGTGTTCAAGATAATTGTTAAATGTATGAAACGTTATACTTAAAAATCCATCGCAATACATTTATGTAAATAGCTTAATCTCATTTCATAATTTCTTCCTTTCGTTTAAATATTCCCCAACGCTCGGGTCACGGGTAATTCATTGACGTGGGTAATAAAAATCCCTTGCGTAAAGTAATTCTAAGTGGTTTTCGCATCTCAATTTCCCTGTCATCTGTCGTGGGGGTGGGAAGTGGGGGAGCTGCTAGCCCCCATACCGTCGTGCTTAGGCAGGTATACGTAAGACCGAGGGTAGTTAGTAATTTTCACATGGTTTCAGCGTGGCCACTAGAACGGCATTTTGCCTAAGTTGATTATTATTATTGTTGTGTGTAGTTGCGTAGCGTTATATTTTTTTTTCTTTGAGTCCTCTTCAAACCAGCGCCTTGACAAAACTGTCTTGGCATTAGCTGAGTGACCACCAACTTGCAATCATTTGCACCAATGAAATATTTGCTTATATTCACTTTTAGAATAACCCAATATGCTCGAAATAATTTAGACCAACAAAGCCAAAGACCATAAACCGAATTAATTAGCCGAGAATATAAATTTTAATAATAAATCCTAATACATACAAATAATTTCATAAAATTTTACCGCTAAATAGTCCCGTCCCCAAAGCTGTCAAAATTTTCTGTTATAACTTGACCAAATTACGTGCAGCAAACAAACGCCAATCCAGTGGCCCCAAAAACCTGAATCCTTTACGCGCAAGCTTAGTTGCGTAATAGTCGTTTAATAGCGTGACGTTAAGTAAAGTTATTATTAACGTATAATCGTCAAGTTCGCGGCAATGTGCTCACATTAGTATCAAATGCAACGTAGATTAACGGTGACAAAATGATCTCGAATATATATTACCATGTTAGACCTCGTAATTGTTTGCAATTATGGTTAAGTTTAGAATCTTAACTTGAAAGTATGGCATTACACAAAACATTAAATAAATTTACCTACGTCAGACCAAACAGAATATACTACTTAAGTCGTATCTGATTGTTTACATGTATAAAAGAGTTTTCTTAGGACGATTTAGATTTGAGAATAGAAATATATCAATTTCAATTAATATAAGCGGAAGATTGACTTTTGCATCGAATTTCAAAGGCATTAAAAGCTGTTAACCATTATATGACGTCATCGTATTTGTAAACAACGGGACGTCATCCGAATAACGAACTAATGTTTACAAATACAAATTTAGTTATTGACATAAACATATCAATTTATAAGGTCTACCTTGGTCCCCACACTAGGCTTAGCCTGTCCTATGGCACAGCGCATTTTAGGCACAAGCACATACATTATTGATTGTTAAGTGCAGAGATCCAATATAGAACATCAAATTATCAAAATTAAATAATTTTTTTTTTTTTTAATTAAACCGATGTATAATTTCACAGGCTATATGGCTGATAAATAATCTAGTTAAACAATCCATCTAGATATCGCGGATGTGCGACCTACCTGCGCGTTCCAGTTTGCCAACTTGGTAAGCGAGTTATAATAACGAGCTGAAAGGGTCGGCGCTGCTGCGACCCAATCGAGTCTAGCGCGATCAAGCCCTTACTGTGTAAGAGTTCGTGTAGTACAAAAACTGAGACGTATGTATGTACGTTATGTACTAATTACTCATTTGTTTTTTCTTTCTTTTCACATTCTTTTTTTGTTCATCTTTGTTTTATTAGTTCCTTTTATGTACAGTTTAACTGTTTTGTACTGTTCTTATCTTGTAATGTTAATTTTATGAAAATAAACGTATTTTCTTTCTATCTTACTTCATTCGTCTTAATAAGACTGAGGAGGGTTTGTGCAACAGTGACATTTTTCATGTCTTAGGCATCAAACGAGCAAAATAGTCACCTGATGGAAATTGTAAAAACCAATAATTAAATACTATTAAAAAATAAACAACGCTAACGACTTTGCATTTACATGCCATTTGAATAAGCTTCCCACAAAAGAGCTTTAAGCCACAGAGGTGCTTTATTAACGTCGTGATATAACGTTAGTTTACAATTACTGGGTAGTCCTGTTTGCATAATTATTAAGTTAATGGGTGTACGTGTACAATATTCGGCTTAATGTAGCTTTATCTCAAATGAAATCACAAGGTAGATTTGATTAAATATTTATCATGAACAACAGATTTTGCTCCGCTTAAAAGTGGTCTTAAATGGGGGCTTTGCATTAGTGCATTTTTTGTTTATTTTTTTCCGAACTGACTACTGCTGTTGGCCGCAGATAGCTTTTGTAATTTCAACAGTCAAGTGGCCAGCAGGTCGATCGCGCTTTTTGACAGCTATAAAGTAACTTAACTTGGACGGAAATATAACTTTTTGGTCAATTTCATATCGCGCTAATCATGTGACAACAAGTTCAGACGAAATTGAATCTTAACAATGTGGTAATACCGAACATCGAAAATGTCAACTATTACAGTATCGAAAGGATATCCTAACTACACCTATATCTTAGTAGAAACGTTTCGTTCTAAAATAGCACGATCGGCCTGAAGCTCAAATGGTACGATGAAATTAATGAAATGCGATGTAACGCTATAGGAACTACTTTACTAGGTGGTAGACTCGATACTGAGTCGCCTAGGTAGGTACCACCGCAGTGCCAGATATCGTCCAGGGAAACACGAGTGTTATGCACTTTTGTGTTTCGGGATGAGGGCACGGTAGCTAGTGAAATTACTGGGTATAAGAAACCTAACATCTGTTGTCTCGGGTGACGGGCGCAGTGCGGCATTGATGGAGGATAATAACTGTCTATCAGTTGTTGGTCTCCTTTATTGCCGCTCTGTCATGGTCTGGCGTATCACTTACCATCAGGTGAGCGTCCAAACCGTCCTGTACACTTTTAACATAAAAATGTATATATCTTTTTCTGAGTTCAAGTTTTCGAGGTTCGAACGCTAATTTAAATGAAATACCAATTATATCAATATCCCAAATTGAAAACAAAACCTCAAGTTCTTGTTTATCCGTTGAAAGTATTCACAGCTTTGAAAACATGTTCGCAGAACTGCATTTCGCTCGTAGAAGGTACACTTAAAACTTTGTGCAATGTGAAGACCTTTAAAGACCCTATTACAGTGAAAAGTTGTCGTGTCGTAGAGCGCGTGTAAATAATACACTCATTACTGGGAACTTGGCTCTCTCACTGTCTCGCCCGAGAGAGCTACCATTTAATAAGTAGATCTCGAGCGTAGTTAGTGTTGTGATATCACGTTTGTTTAGCGGACGGAATCCTGTACGACTCTTGGGTATTTCACTCCTAAGAAGTCACCTTTGACAGAATGCATGGCTTTACCACGCTTTGGAATTCCTAATAGAATAATACACTTTATATTTACCTACAATCACTTGCAACTGGTCGAAGCTTTACACAACGTCGCTAACTTACCTGCAACAAAAAAGACATATTAAGTAATTATGACATAGGTTTATAATTATAAAAAAATACTTATAAGCACATTTAGCAGAAACGTACTAACTAAAAACAGTTAGTATGGAACTAAAATAAAATTAAAATGTTTCCTTACTGAATAACAGTTTTCCTTTGCTGTGCATAACTTATTTTTTTTTTTATGTTTACGTGTACAGGATGGCCGGGACACTAGTAAGTGATACGTACCATGACAGTCATCACCCGAGACAACAGATGTTAGGTCTCTTATATCCAGTAATTACACTAAAAGTTTCGTATCTATATTTCTTTCATAGATTTAATAGAGATATTAGCAAAACCTTTCTGTATGTACCTATATTTATAGCATTGTTTAACATCTAATACACTCATATTGCATAATGCCTATTTAGTAAATAAATTACAATTATATGTGTATTCTTATACAAAAAACAATTCATCACCTTCATGACAAAAGTTGCTATCTTTACTACAATCCAAAGATCATACTTATCATATTTTAAAATAGATATCAAAATTACAAATCACAAAACCCCCGGTGTACCGTAGTCCGTAAGATGCAAAGCGAGCGTACCATTTCGAGTCGCCCGTTCAATTTCGACTCTAAAACAATTATGCTGACGTTCCTGGAGGGGGGGAAGAGTGAATTTTATAACAAGAGTAACGGCGCATCCGTACAGAGAAATGAGTTTAATTAAACCCTACTATAAAACAGGGAAAGGCGACAGGGAAACCGCCAACGTATACCGAAGAAATTCACGAAATAATGATGACGGCACGAGTCACGAGCGAAGAGACTTTTAAATATAGATTTTAAGTGCTTATATTATTTGTTACTTCAATTGAGACTATATCTAAATAATCTGACTAATATCTGTAGGAAATAATACAGTAGACATTCGTTATTCATCGCAAAAATTAGCTTGATACTTGAATCAGATGATAGTCAAGATGAAACCTTATATGGTAATCATTTCACATAAATATAATTTTAGAGCCAAAATTCCTTCCAAATAAATGGTAAGGTGTGAACTTAACGGTTAACACTCCCCATTTTTGTATGATATTATAATTCATTACATTTTGCATTATTATTTAGCGATTAGCACTTTGACATTGCTAGTTGGGTATAAACCAGGTCATTTTTACGACCTGAGTCGTTTGGGCTCCATCATTGCCCATAGTCATGACAAACACTCTGTCGCCCGCTTCAGTTCACAACTTGGTCACAACCCACCATTATCAGGCTTAAATTGGAAGAAAGCAATTAGATACCGGCGCAGGCCGCTACAAATAACACGACTCGGACGAATTAAACTTGGCGCTCAGGTGCCATTGATTAAGCGCCAATCGGCGCATTTACGCAAATGCAATCACCATTATAAATGCATTCGTACGTCTAGTTAGTGTTACATATTATTTTTAATAAAACTGAGTAGATAGAAAAGGAGCGTCGGCGGCTCATTTGACTGTTGCCTTCCGATCTGAAGGGCGCAGGTTGAAACCCACTACGTACAAATGTGTTTTCGAATTTTCGAAATTATGTGCGTTTATCCGACGCTCTTACGGTGAAGGAAAACATCGTGGGGAAACTGCGCTCGCCTGAGAAGAGATTTAAATGTTATGCGTGAAGTCGGTCAATCCGCACCGGGCCCGCGTGGACGACAAATGTCATACTTCTTAATGGGTAGCCCGTGCACCTCGGTGGGGAGGTAGTATGAGCTGATGTGATGAATCCGCATTGTACCCGCGCGGTGGGTTTCGTGCCAATCTTTCCATAACTGTGCTATGCTGAAAGGCCTGATATCTAATGAAATAACCTAATAATCACCTACTTGAAACGTGTTCAAGATAATTGTTAAATGTATGAAACGTTATACTTAAAATCATCCAATACATTTATGTAAATAGCTTAATCTCATTTCATAATTTCTTCCTTTCGTTTAAATATTCCCAACGCTCGGTCACGGGTAATTCATTGACGTGGGTATAAAAATCCCTTGCGTAAAGTAATTCTAAGTGGTTTTCGCATCTCAATTTCCTGTCATCTGTCGTGGGGGTGGGAAGTGGGGGAGCTGCTAGCCCCCATACCGTCGTGCTTAGGCAGGTATACGTAAGACCGAGGGTAGTTAGTAATTTTCACATGGTTTCAGCGTGGCCACTAGAACGGCATTTTGCCTAAGTTGATTATTATTATTGTTGTGTGTGGTTGCGTAGCGTTATATTTTTTTTTCTTTGAGTCCTCTTCAAACCAGCGCCTTGACAAAACTGTCTTGGCATTAGCTGAGTGACCACCAACTTGCAATCATTTGCACCAATGAAATATTTGCTTATATTCACTTTAGAATAACCAATATGCTCGAAATAATTAAGACAACAAAGCCAAAGACCATAAACCGAATTAATTAGCCGAGAATATAAATTTTAATATAAATCCTAATACATACAATAATTTCATAAAATTTTACCGCTAAATAGTCCCGTCCAAAGCTGTCAAAATTTTCTGTTATAACTTGACCAAATTACGTGCAGCAAACAAACGCCAATCCAGTGGCCCCAAAAACCTGAATCCTTTACGCGCAAGCTTAGTTGCGTAATAGTCGTTTAATAGCGTGACGTTAAGTAAAGTTATTATTAACGTATAATCGTCAAGTTACGCGGCAATGTGCTCACATTAGTATCAAATGCAACGTAGATTAACGGTGACAAAATGATCTCGAATATATATTACCATGTTAGACCTCGTAGTTGTTTGCAATTATGGTTAAGTTTAGAATCTTAACTTGAAAGTATGGCATTAACAAACAAAACATTAATTTATTTATTTATTTTATTTTTATTTTGTATTTATCAAAATCACAGCTCTTATAAGTTTAATTAACAAAAACAAATTATAACTTACAAGCTAATAAACGGATTTTACATATGTTATCCAAAATAGAAAAAGTGACATCCAGAGGGATCAAAAGTAATGCACACAACACAACTTTATAACAAAATATATTATCAGTAATGAATTTAAAAAATTAACATATATCATATATCTGAATAACACACATATAGATATATAATATACAGCATAGTTAGACACATTATAAAGAAAATACGCAGCATAAAATATCAATAAGTAAGACAATTTACCACAGGCAAGATACAGGGGGGGAGGGGGGATGAAGAAATTAATGAAATGTTATGGTTTGGAATCGGCCATGATTAAGCCAATTCCATCTTTGTATGATTGCAGAGATGAACAAATAAATCAGTTGATGTAAATTTGTTGTTGTATGTTTTGAAGACGATGTATGACCGAGTTTGAGCATAATTAGTATGAACAAAGTTACAGCTAAACAGTTTTGTATGTCTGGTTCGAACAGATGGAGCACATAATGATAAGTCTTATTCACCAATTCGAAACTGTCAATCACCATTGCAAATTTTGTACAAAAATATCATGTCATGAAGGCAACGCCTATTAGCAAGTTGTCATTAGGTTATAAAACTGACATGCATCATTGTATCCTAATATGCTCGGATCCCGATAGCACAGATGTTTTAGAAATTTAGATTGTATTTTCTCAATGTTATTTACATGAACAGCATACTGTGGATTCCAAATACTGCTACAATACTCTAATATACTCCTGACATATGTGTAATAAAGACTTTCAAGCATGCACATCTGCAAAGGTTTACTGACTCGCAAAATGAAGCCCAGGCTTTTGTAAGCTTTTGATGTTATGTAATAAATTGATGTTAAATAATTTACCTACGTTAGACCAAAACACAAATACTTAATCGTATCTGATTGTTTACATGTATAAAAGAGTTTTCTTAGGACGATTTAGATTTGAGAATAGAAATATATCAATTTCAATTCATAAAAGCGGAAGATTGACTTTTGCAGGCATTAAAAGCTGTTAACCATTATATGACGTCATCGTATTTGTAAACAACGGGACGTCATCCGAATAACGAACTAATGTTTACAAATACAAATTTAGTTATTGACATAAACATATCATTTATAAGGTCTACCTTGGTCCCACAACTAGATTAGCCTGTCCTATGGCACAGCGCATTTGGCACAAGCACATACATTATTGATTGTTAAGTGCAGAGATCCAATATAGAACATCAAATTATCAAATTAAATAATTTTTTTTTATTAAACCGATGTATAATTCACAGACTATATGGCTGATAAATAATCTAGTTAAACAATTTATCTAGATATCGCGGATGTGCGACCTACCTGCGCGTTCCAGTTTGCCAACTTGGTAAGCGAGTTATAATAACGAGCTGAAAGGGTCGGCGTTGCTGCGACCCAATCGAGTCTAGCGCGATCAAGCCCTTACTGTGTAGAGAGTTCGTGTAGTACAAAAACTGAGACGTATGTATGTACGTTATGTACTAATTACTCATTTGTTTTTTCTTTCTTTTCACATAATTTTTTTTGTTCATCTTGTTTTATTAGTTCCTTTATGTACAGTTAATTGTTGTACTGTTTTATCTTGTAATGTTAATTTTTGAATAAATAAACGTATTTTCTTTCTATCTTACTTCATTCGTCTTAATAAGAGAGGAGGGTTTGTGCAACAGTGACATTTTTCATGTCATAGGCATCAAACGAGCAAAATAGTCACCTGATGGAAATTGTAAAAACCAATAATTAAATACTATTAAAAAATAAAACAACGCTAACGACTTTGCATTTACATGCCATTTGAATAAGCTTCCCACAAAAGAGCTTTAAGCACAGAGGTGAATAAATACTTTATAATATAAAAACCAAATTATATGAACTTCACGTATCTATTTACAACATAAGGCTTACCAAAAAGTATCATATTCAACGGGATTTTGCCTCGTATCATTAATTAATTTAAAAGCATTATATATATTATGATAGTATTTTTAATACAATTATAAATTCATTTGGAAATTGGCCGGACCATTTCCCTTATTTAATAACCAATAAATGCACAAAGAGATACGCAAAATAACAATAAACCGACGATTATTATTATTGATTATTCCGGTGCAAGCATTAACGCGAATTCGTAGGGAGTGAGAACGTTAATTATATCGTGCCATTTTCAAAAAATTTGTACGTAAATGCTTTTGTTGCCTCTTATATATACAAAACTCAAAAAACTGGAACACTACTTTATCTAATCAGGTGATCATCATCTAATATGTGCTAATTAAACGTCCCCACCGAGGGGCACGAACCTACCCGTATAGGGTGATTAGGCCTGAATCGACAACGCGGGCCCAGTGCGTATTGGCCGACTTCAATCACAACCTTTGAATCTCTTCGCAGGCGTGCGCAGGTTTCCTCACGATGTTTTCACTTCACCGTTATAGAGCGTCGGTGACGTACATATAATTTGAAAAGTCATTGGTTCGTGGCGGAATTTAAATCTGCGCCGTCCCGTCGGACACAACAGTCCACACAATTGAGACACCGACGCTCTATAATCAGGTGATACAGCCTGCAATTTCCTAACAAAACACGAAAAAACGCACAAACTGACTTGGTTCGATGTACGTCTAACAGTTGCCCAAATCAAACAAGATGCAATCAGTCCAGAACAGATCACGGGCATTACGTATGCCCGCACACGAGCCAAAAATAGGCTCGCTGGAACAAAGCGCATACACGTTTTATTTCGACGCCCGTTCAGTAGAACGCATACGGCGTTTTGTAATGACGAGGAATACGGACTTTTTGGTCCCGGCTCTTTGGACAAAATGGAGTGAGATTGGAATAGATTTTTGTTATATTACATTTAAAAGTAACCAACTACGAACTTTTAGAATAAAATCAAAGAAATTAATGTACAGTCTTACAAAGCGTCATCTTGACCCAATTCTATCAAGGGCTAGTATATAATAGAAACACCTAGACCAAAACAAACATAAATTTTTGATTGCACGGGGATCGAAACTAGTATTCTACAACTAGACACAAAACATTGGTCTCGTTCTTGAATACGGGCCTTAGTGTAGTACCCAGTTGCTCAACCATTACTATACTTTTTCCTGTGATATGTTTGCTTTTCCTAAAAAACACCAAATAGCTAACGCACAAAAGGCCTATCGCGTAACGCCATTTCTAGAAACAAACATTCGCCTCTTAATCTTTGGCCGTTAACATTTTATAACCCATCAAAACCGACGTCGTTTCAATGGCCGTGACGGTAACAAGCTTGGAAAAACCGTACTAGACTTGGGACTAAATTAATGATTTTTCAAGGAAATACTTAACTGCAAACTACTTATGCACTTGTAGTACAAATGTGACACTACATAGATAGATAAACTCGTAGATACGATACTTTATTGCTTAAATGCAAAACCAAGTAAACACAACATTATAGACCTGTTCCAGAAAATCCAAGGATGCCAAAAAATTAAACATATGAAATGCGTGGGTAAAAAAATCTTTTGCATTAAATACTTTTAAAGATTTAAAGAATAGACTGAAAAGCAATTACGAGACTCCATGGAAAGAGTATAATCCCAAGTTTTTGACGTTCCTGACAACTCTCTATTCATTTAGTCATCTATGTCAGGTCTGCTCCTCTGTGATGATCTCAACATTTACTCCTAATCTCAAACTTTACTTCTAAGATATCAATGACTTCATAACAATGGACAAGATTTTAACGTGTTGGTGGATCGTTGGAATCACATTCGCTATTGGTCGTTTGGTCCGAAAATCAGTCAACATCTCAAATTCACCGGAACATCGCATCCTATAGCAAGTGCCTTATAATCTCTCACTCTCTCCACAGTCAATACTGAGATCTCTTCTTAATCAACCCTTCACTCTCTGTGATGTCATCCAGGCTTATCACCCGGAATCCAAATAAAAAACCACCTGAGGAATTCGCTAAGGAAAAATCCCCAAAACGCCTACATTAAAAAGCCCCGTTAAATGTTACCTCCGGTGTGCTAAACATTTCATCGCCTATAAACCATTCTATTTCGAACGAGCGCGCGTACTCTAACAATTGTAATAATTACCCGCAATCACTTACCCGAGTTGGAATAACCGAATTATACCGCCATGAAAACATTTCGAAAGAGGTATTTTCAGTAAGTCAAGTAACAATGTTGTTTGTTGACAAATAACTGTAATATTTAAGGCTTACTTGCGAGATTAGATAACCAGATTTTTAAATTGACCGAGGTACTTTTTATTAAAAATTAAATAAATAAACTTCCTTGACAACCCATTTGGTGTAATGGTTGAAACGTCGGCTACTACACCAAGGGTGTCGGGTTCGATCCCCAGGCAGTACAAATGCGCATAAATATGTCTGTTTGTATTTTCTTTCTTTCTTATATAATATGAATGCATTTACAAAAATCGGTCTCACCGTTTCTAACATTATCCAAAACAAACAGATAGACGGACAGACAGACAGTCAAAAAAACATTATTTTTGTCAATGTACCGTATACATATTCATAAGCATGAAGAAAAATATGGTTATTTCATCATTACAATTGTATTTATATGTAAGCAGCTTTGCCACACGAAAGGCTCGAATCTGACACACGGATGGCCCGTGTGTGACGCACAAATGGCTCGTAAAGGGTCCATATCTGACGGATAATCCGCCTTTGAGTGCGGCGGCGGCCATTTGTGACGCTGGACCGCACTGATATAGAACATAGGAGGCTCTACTTGGCGAAACACCATTTAATTATGTACAAAACGATGGTGATAACCAAACGTCGATGTGTCAATGGGCTTTACGATTAATCTAAACATGAACGTCCTTTCGGTCGGTAGTAGTAATTAGCTTTATGAGGAAGCCGCTATCTTTAATAGTTGGGACATTGTATTATTTATTTAGGGAACATGAATCTGAGTTGTTCGTACTGCTATAACATAAATGCCTTTAAGATGTATTTATTTGTTTGGTTACAAACAATACGGTTTCACTCATAAATAAAACACAAAAAAAATACTATTAGAGATATCAGTTAAGTCTCCACAACATTACCAATTTGAATTGCTAAAAGACTCAGCTTACTGAAAAAATACATTACACGTGACATTAGTAACAAATACATAACCACTTTGTTCTTAAGAGGCGAAAGGAGAAAGAGGCGGCTAAGAGATTTTTTTCCATTCATTAGAGAACGAGTCGCAGCCGTTCCTCGTGTAACCTAATTTGTTGAGGAGTTTTGAGAAATGTAGCCCAAGAACAGCAGATCTTCTTAAGTGAAAAGTCACGTACGTAAGTCAGTGGATCGCACCGCGCATGCGTGACACAAACGTACATTCAATGAACACACTCTCTCTCCCTCTTCAACCTATCGCCGTCCACTGCTGGACATAAGTCTCCCTCATTGCTCCCCAATGAACACTATCGATGCTCAAATAAGTTAAAAGAAATAATTATAAAACACGTTTTAAATATAAAATATTAGCAAACGATGGGTAGGAAAGTAACCTACAAAGTTTTTTTTTTATGTTAAGTAGTGAACGGTACCGTCAGGACGCTCACCTGATGGGAAGTGATACGCCTGATCTGTTATTATTCTCCATCAATGCCGCACTGCGCCCGTCACCCGAGACAACATATTTTAGGTCTCTTGTACCCGGTAATTTCACTATCTACAGTGACCTCATCAAGAAACACAAAAGCGCATAACACTCCTGTTTCGCGGGACGATATCTGGCACTGCGGTGGAACCTACCTAGACGACTGAGTATGGAGTCTACACCTAGTAAAGTAAATGATAAAGTATTGCTAAACAGCAAACCCTCATACCCACTATAATAACTAAACTAATGCGCAGTCTACGACTATATGAGTAAAGTTTTGCGCAGCCGACAACACGGTCTGCGCGTTCTCTGAGCAATCACAGTTAGTTAAAATAACTGTGACACCATTTCATTGCATCTTTATTTATATAAACGGTACAAAATCATTCAATTGTGGAAACAATATTGTGCATGCCATGTTTGGGTGTTTCGGACATTCAAATTAATATACCACAAATATATACCATAAATTATTTGTCAAAATGTCATAACAGCAGCTGTCATTTCGAGGACCAATTTTTTGTATTAATGACATACCGTTTTTTTTTTTACATCCATGTTCTTAGCATTGTTTTTTCGGGGTTGCCAGTGGCCCAAAACCTAGCTTCCCATATTTCCTTTATGGTCTCTTTTCAATGATATGCAAAGCATTCTTACTACTTCAGTTGCTGTATCACTAAACTTCTGATCAACCATCTGCTCGTTTATCTACAAAAATATGTCCAAAAAAATAGAAATCCCACAAATATGTAGCCAGGCATTCACATCAAGCAATCCCTTATGACAAAGATCCTGATTACCCGATACAATTTTACGAGCCGCAATAGCAGAGATCAGCACCCTCCCCCACGGAAAGACCTCGAGATAACGTCGGACGTCCGCAGATAAACCCCGAGTCTTGAGACTGGATGCGTTAGGGTTAGGCGCGCTTACCGCCCGATAGCGCTTATCGCGGGGCGGGGAAACTAGGCAATAACTCTGCAAATGTGCACGCGCGAGCTGATATTTCTATGGCAACGATGAATCGCTAGGATCCGGCGAGGTTGCTTGGTTGATACGATTCTTTGATAAACCTGCCTCTTTGCTTGTTGTTGAATTATTAAATTATGACATTCTGCAGACTTTCCTTTGTATATATACCTACATATTTGATAAAAGAACAAAATGGAATGTCTGTTTGTAAAATATAAACTTTATTTCCTTCAATACTTGACATCTTTCATACATGTTATAATATTGTGTGAACATAAACGAAAACAAAGTACTAGGAGTCCATAAAGCTTAAGGGCCCCACCACTGTTGATAGCATAATAAGGAGTGACTAAAAAAACCATTACTATCTCCTAGCACTCTCTATACCAGCGTGGCCGGATTTCTGTCTCAAACCCGTATATAATCGAAATCGCTTCCCTAAAAGAAATATTCAAAAATATTTTTCGTTTCTAATCTTAGTCATAACATCCTGAAATGGTATGTATTTAACGACACTACGAAAGTATTCAAATTGCTACTTATCACAAAGATATATGTGCAAATATCTCACACATGTTAAAATATTGTGTAAAGATAAACGAAAACAAAGTACCAGGAGTCCATAAAGCTTAAGGGGTTAGCAGATAGCCGGGCGGACGTCCGTGCTCCCTAAATATTGCCACTCGCTTACAAAATGGCGTTTACTGAAGATGCTTCAAGCTAATCTTAGCATATTATTGTGTAATCGACTTAATATGGCCAAATGATAACAGAAAGCTGAATATACGTTGTACACTACAGAATCGGTTAAATAACGTAAAAGTAAAATAACACCTGAGATTTGATGTTTTATATAGGCACTCATGTATTTCATGTGGGTGTCTTCGATTGTTTGACAATAGCAAAGTACAAAGGCATCTGATGCAGAATAAATAAATAAATATCCACTGACAATCACACAGTGCCATCTAGCCAAACTAAGCATTAGCCTGTAATATGGATCATAAACAACGTATAAACATACTTATATACTTTTTGTAAATACATTCACATTATACATGGAAAACACCCAGACCAGTACAAAAAGACGTGTTTATGCACACAAATGTTTTTACTGCCCGGGGATCGAACCCGGAACCCTTGGTGTAATAGCCGACGTCTCAAGAATTACATCACATAGGTCGTCAATAGAGTAGAGATGTATTCAGCTGTAGATTGCGAAAGGTCAAGTAAAAAAGCCATGCATTACTGATGATCTATTGCGAGAACCACTTCTAATTCTCTTTTATTTAATTCAGGTTACAACAAGGACTTCAACAAGGAAGGAAGAAGAGCGTCGGTGGCTCAGTGGTGTGGACTGTAACCTTCCTACCGGGAGGGCTGAGGTTCAAATCCCGACACGTACCAATGTATTTTCGAATTTTTGAAAAATATATATACGTTATCCCACGCTCTTACGGTGAAGGAAAACATCGTGAGGAAACCTTCATGCACGCCTGCGAAGAGATTCGAAGGTTGTGTGTGAAGTCGTCCAACCCGCACTGGGCCCGCGTGGACTAAGGCCTAATCACCCTATACGGGTAGACTCGTGCCCCTCGGTGGGGACGTTTAATGAGCTGATGATGATGACAACAAGGACTTATTAAGTTTTCGTGTCGTCAAAAGAGTGAAATCGGGAGTCTAAAAAATACGTTTTAATTTGTGAGATACGAATATTGAGTAAATCTACCATCCTTATATGCTAGCTAGAACTAATGTGCCATTTGCGGCACGCAGGCACTGGCTGACTAAAATGTCGTTTCAAAAACCGCATTTCATTCGTTACAAACGAGTCTAGTTCACACGTCACCCGCCAAAAACCAATACCGAATGGCTCTAGAGGCTGACAAATGAGCTAAGTTTCAGTCTAGACCGGCGCAAGGCATCCGAAGATTGATTGCTACTGCGACTGTGAAACGTAAATGTAAACACGAGAAAGGTACTTGGATACATTCTGGATATACGAATAAAGTTTTAAATCCTTGGTTAACAAAAATACTATTAGAACATTTTTACCTTTTATTAGACATGTTTATATTGTATTGACAATTTCAATTCTCATCTTTGACATGATACTGAAAATTTATTGCTTAATCTATTACCTTTGAATAATTTGATTTAATTTGTTATTAACTGAATTTAATTATGTACTGACTTTTTGAACTTATTTATTAATATGTTAAACTGCATGTACAATGTTAAATTGCAACACCCTCCCAGGGTCTATATGTTTACAATCCAACAATGTAACACCTTATGGAATGCATATGTGATGCAATACAAATAAATAAATAAATAAAAAATAAATAAATAAACGTTACACTATGCTTCGTGGGCACGATAAGCTGTTGAGTAGTACAATCGTACATGGGAAGCCCATACCCATGTAGTGTAGTATTGAAAAGTCGACTATTAAACCAAAGTTTCCGGATCGATCCCCAGAGAGTAGAAATAATGAGTTGTGTTTCATGTACATCGACCGTTTGTTTTGGTCTTGGTGTTTCTGTAAATATAAGAAAAGAAATTTTATATAAAATGAAATTGCTCTGGAGCTTGAGCACAGACCATCCCAGTGGAACGGACGCAATATAAGATGCGGCTTGCCCAGAAAAATTGTATAATTAATAGTAAGCATATTAGTATGTTTACCCGTTGTTTAGTAGCTGTAAAATCGGCTAGCATAAATTAGAGCTAGGCTCCGCGCTATACGTATATTGACACAGCCACATATATTTTGTAGTGGTGTGGGGTGATGGGTTACACCCACGATCGACAGTGTTAGAATTTGAACTCCTCCGAAATGGCTCCATTTTTTTATAATACAGCACACAAAAATATATACAACCCTAAATATCTACCCCTTTGAGATCAACTCCTATTTTTTTATTGTATATAAATTTTATCTAATATGGAAAAACAACGTTTACAGGGCCAGCTTGTATCATATAAAACACAATTCTCAAACAAATCGTAAGTTAGACACGGCGGACAACACCGTCTAGAGTTGCAAACGTGCAACCGATAAATCTGTTTGAAATTGCATTAAAAGTCTCCAACTGATGCAGCGAGCAGCACTCACGCGGAATAACCGTGTCGGCAGCGCACAACTTGCACATACAACTACAAATGCACTAGTAATAAATGCATCCAGTTGAAAAAGAATTCTAAATATATATACATCAAAGGTGACTGACAGACTGACATAGTGATCTATCAACGCACAGCCCAAACCACTGGACTGATTGGGCTGACATTTGGCATGCAGGTTGATGGTATAACGTAGGTATCTGCTTAGAAAGGACTTTGATTAAATCTAAACCCAAGGGTATAATATAGGGCCGTGGTCGTCAAACTGCGGCCCGCCGCCGATATTTGTGCGGCCCGCGACCTAATCTGGTGAAGTTGTAAAGGACATCCGCGGCCAACAGCAAAAAGAATAAATGCCCCCTTTCAAAGTATTTTTTAAAATAAACATGACTTCATAAACGACTTTGCGTTCGACATCATTAAGGAATTATGAAATTTCATAAGTGTCATAAATTAAGCTGATGTAGTTCTTATTAATGCCCAAAGGAAAAAAAAGTGCTCTTATACTTACGAAATTATAGCAATATTTCGGTAAGTAAGCTGGACGAAGGTTTCGCCCAGTATGTTCAATAGCTCGCCTCCGTTTAGCAACTTAACTGATTAAGCTGGGCGTACGTTTTTTCGCTCAGCATATTCACCTCACTGAGCGAATACCAAACGAGCTATATAGCGCCATCATTTTATTTCAGTCTAGGTAAATTTAAGCAAAGGTTTTATTACTGTCGGGCACTATTTCAAGCAAAATTTTTGAGACACATTGTATGAACATAGGTACATTCATAGATTTAGAATTAGGGCGCTAACCACGGCAGCGGTCGCGAGAACGGTGAAGTAGAGGGTCTAAGAATCCCCGGGCTACGGACATCTGTCATAATTTGTAAACATATGAAAATCAGTAGTGGTGTGTCGAACCGGGTTGCATACTTCGTACTTAAACTCACTGACATGTACTTCCTGAAGGTGGTACAGATATATGCGCCGACCTCGTCACGCTCTGACGAAGAGGTTGAAGCCATGTATGAGGATAACTCCAGGGCCATGCATGGCATAATCTCGACCTTTTACTGTACAATGTCTTATTGGGGAACTTCAACGCTAAAGTAGGACAAGAACGAGACGAATCAAAACTGTACCTCACAGATCCAATCAGATTGGAGCGCAGGAATCACAAGGGACAGATGCTGGTTATCTGCCTCAAAATGGAGGGGCTCTTCTTAATGATTTCTTTCTGCGAGAGGAACCCTTAAAGAAGATGGACCTGGTAGAGCCCGGACTCTGTGACTAGGAAAGAGATAGATTTCACTATGGTGGCTATGGATAATATATTTAAGAATTTTTCAATTGTCAATAGGTTCAAGTCAATAGGTACAATTTCAAATGGAACTCGAAAATTAATTCGACTCTCTGAAAATCACTTGCGACGTGGCCGAGATAACCGACTACGTGATGCAGATGCTGTGCACACTGGGTTGCAGGCATATCCCGCCGATTAAACGAGCGAAGTCATCCAAATTTTCTCCCGAAACCCTGGATCTGATGAGGCTGAGACGTGAGATGCCATTTACTATGTTGCTTCGCCGGAATATCAGGTTCTCTCCAAGCGGATATAAAAACTTGTTCGCAGGGACCTCCACTGTTTCAATATAAGATTAATTAAGGACTTTATAGACCAGTACAGGGGGCCCAAAGTTTTCCAAAAACCACTTGATTGGAGCTTGAGACAACAGACGGCCAATTACTCACAACTCGCCCACAAATCCTGAAATAGGTTGAGTATTTTTATGGATGACTTTGTTCGTTGAGCGCAAATCAGCCACTGACCAAGGACTCCGAAAATCCATGTGTACCACTTATTCGCCATTATACGCAAGACATCCCGGATATCGCCGTAAGTCAGATTAGTGCAGCACTGGAGCAACAGAGCCCAGGGTGATGACGGTATTACGACAGAGCTAGGAGCTCTGTGAAAGCCGTTGGACAACCCGTCCTTAGGACATTAGTTGCGCTTTAATGCCGTCATCCACGAGGGTACTACACCGGAATCGTGGTCTAGAGGCGTCATCGTCTTGTTCTTCAAGAAGAGTGATAAAACTCTCTTGAAGAATTATAGATCGAGTTGTGATTATGAGAACCTGTGATGAATCGTCTCACAATAAGACTTGACAAAGTTGGTCGTTTAGCAAATGGTTTATCAGGATAAATCTAAAACAATATGTATGCATACTATTTTCGGCACCAACTCCAAGCAAACTTCATTGGCATGTGTGGCCCTTAGTTAGAAAAGTCTGACGACCGCTGATATAGGGCATGAAACTTTGTATACAACTTTTAATTTTAAACCGATCCGGCTGAGACTTAGCATGACGTCACCTGAGAACACATTTTGATAAAATGCACACCTCAGTGGATAAAATAGGGGATGAAAAATAATTCTAATAATTGACTTTGACTTTGGCAACAGCTCACATCAATGAGCCACCGACGCTCATACCATATAATCGGTGTATAATTTCCGCTGGATTTCACTTCATATATGAGATAGCGATCGTAAAACAAAACTTTGACGCTCCAGAGCGGCGAAGTAACATCGTATCTTTACGCCCGCTTAATACACTCGTACGGGGCAAGTTTCGCTAACAGATGTAAGGGAATTAGCTATGTAAACCCCTATACAGATCTAAGAAACTATTATCTTAGTAAATTAACAACTTTACAAAGTAAAATTCAATAATTTTCATCATCATTTTGTCATTCACACAGCGCCATCTAGCGTTAGCGTAGCCTAAATTAAGCGTGTAACTTGTATTATAGACACCTAGACTAATGAAACAGACATGTTCATGCACACAAGTTTGTACTGCCCGGAGATCAAACTCAAAACCCTTGGTGTGGAAGCCGACGTCTCAACCATAACACCAAATGGGTTGCCATAACAAATTCGGCTGATATCGAGTATCTACAAAACTTGTGGATACTGTACATAAAATCGATGGAAGAAGCAAAACAGTTAATAGTAATAAACACTCTGATAAATACCGAGAGCCGGCCGTATAAAAGTCCTGTGGATCAGATACATGAACTTTTTTTTTAATATGGTCTGAGAAAACATATAACTAAAGGTCGACCCCTGAAAATGCTTGATTTTGCCCGCATGCAAAATTATGACCCTACTTCCGGTTGTAATTCCAGACATTGTTTTATAAGATACATGAAAAAATTAACAGGAAAATAAAGTATTTGATGACTAGAATTGAGTTTTCAAATGTCGACAAACTCAATTCATGAAGGTTATATGAAAACAGCGTATTTTGGTTATTAGAAATATCAATACGCCCATACGTAAATCTAAATCCCTTATAAATTTTCTGTTAGCATTACAGTTTGAATTGGAAAAACACCTACGCTTCTACAAAGGCTCCCACTCAGTGACTCCATAAAATCAAATTCACTCAAAGTAAATGTTTGTTACGTGCAAAGCGATCAATTTCTAATAATTTCAGTCTATTTTTTTATTGTAAACGACATTTGTTAACTCGGTAAATATTAAGCTTCATTGCCAATAGAAGCTATTTTATATTGTCCAGTAAACTAAGAAACACATATGAGGCAGTTTTTATGAGTAATTTCTAGAATAAAATAATAAATGGGACAAGCCACGCTACAACTTAAAGCAAAATAGGCCTGGAAAAACGTAATGTCTGGCCCACTTAACACCACACGAATGAACAAGGCGTAGGTAAGGTAAAGAGGAGGCTTTGTCCATTCTCCAATGTAGTTTTCGTCACAAGTGATGCATCGACCATTTGCATAGGATTTAATGAGGAAAGCGTAGGACCGTAATATTTGGCGCAGACTGGTAGAGACTTTGGTCTAGCAATGGGCAGTCCATTGCTAGACCAAAGTCTCTACCATAATCAATACGTTGAATAGTACATCCAATTCTTCAAAGTTTCATAATCTCAGCTCATTATAAAAGTTAACATCTAATATTTTTTATACATAGAAAACACATAAAAAATCTGGTACTTAACACATAGTCAAAGTAAAAAATCCAAGACTTACAAACAGACCAATTACCGTGGCTACATCAACTAAGCAACTCCGTATTGGTGTCATCAATCATACCAAAAGAAACTTCGCACACACAAGCAATACTAAAATTGCTCAAGTTTCGGGCCCATCTATTATATCGCGTCAACTGTATCCATACAAAACAAAAATATGTGGCTTTAAGAGAAAAAACCTTACTATTGATGAGTTGATTAATTTTTAATTGGTGAATATAATCGTGGGGAAACCCTAAACCAGATGGACTGATGACCAGGTTAAGTTGGCGGGCAGCATATGGATGTCCACTGCTACCGATTTACTAACATGTAACAATTTTCATACTGCGTGCATACTTTGTCCGTCCAAACAACCCGGGAAATCGCCAACATATTAAATGATTCCCACTTATTGCGCCATTTGCCTCTATAGATTTGAAACCATAGGCGATCTGCTGTCGTCAACAGCACTTAATTTATCAAAAAAATAAATTATTTATTGATTTTGCTATTATTTCAATGTTCCATATAAAATAGCTCGTTTGTCGAGATACCTACCATTTAAAGCAAAAAGCTCAAAAAGTAATCTTGGTCATTTCTCCACTATTAACAGAATACAATCACAATTTAGTAAATTTTCGCGCTCGTCTGTAACATCCCCAGTACAATATGATATGTCATTTTCACTGCGCAAATTTAAATCTTTGTTATTAGATGCATTTCGGTCAGGAAATTAGTCTTGTTTCAGACATAATTAAATTAAATTTTGTAATTGTTAAAACTTATGTAATTTAAGTAATTTATTAAAAGGCATACATTAGTGCATGTCGTGGCAGCCTTTAAGTATAACAGCGATTTGTTATGTAATTAATAAGTTTTAATTGTGAATGATATCATCGTTTGTTATGTTGGTTGTCCTTAAATAAATAAATAGTGTCACTCACTTTGCATAGCGTCGGTAGCTCAATGGTGTGGACTGTCGCCTTCCTACCGGGAAGGCTGAGGTTCAAATCTCGACACGTACCAATGTGTTCTCGCATTTTCGAAAATATATGTACGTTATCCGACGCTCTTGCGGTGAAGGAAAACATCGTGAGGAAACCTTCATGCACGCCTGCGAAGAGATCCGAAGGTTGTGTGTGAAGTCGTCCAATCCGCACTAGGCCCGCGTGGCCGACTAAGGCCTATACAGCCGCGTACGGGTAGGCTCGTGCCCCTCGGTGGGGACGTTTAATGAGCTGATGATGACTTTGCATACTCATAATCTTTGTTCACGTCACTGCATGCACTAAGTACATTTCGTACGCTAAGTTACAAATAAACAACTTCAAATACATTTTTTTTTGCTATCACGTCAATACTGTACTATGAGCTAATGTGTCAATACAGATATTCTCATCCAACACAAAAAACATGTACGAATAAGAAGCTCATTAATTTCGTGCAGTGACAAGCAAATAATATCAAGAAAAGCGCAGAATCGTGTTTAGTGCACCGGTGCGTGTGAATTTAACAAGGCACTGCAACGTCATAAGTCGCTACAACTCCTCGGTTGAAGCCCGTTCATAAATACTCCTGGGCCCTCAACATCAATAGACCGTCACTTCTGATTACGTACTGAGAAAAAATATATAGAACTGCTTTTGATTTATATTTTCTTCCACTTTTGATGACAAATTTTGGTGTAATGGTTGAGATGAGGCTGAAACTGGTAGAAAAAATCTAGCAGAAAACACAATGGCCAGGGAGGAAAAAAGACTGTTTTCAATAAAATATAGTAAAAAAGTCTAAACGATCCGCACGTTTTGCAGATGAAAACAGCCTTTTTTGGGTCTAAGTCGTCACTGACCATCGCTTTAACAGCGTTTCGCATTCAACAAGGGCCCCGAGTTCGATCCCCGGTCAGTACAAACATTTGTGTGCATGAACATGTTAGATTGTATTGGTCTGCATGTTTTCTATATACAATATGTATATATTTAAAAAATAAATATATAAGTATGTTTATCAGTTTGTTAAGTACCCGTAATATAAGCTTCACGCATAACTTGGGGCTAGATGGCGTTGTGTGAATGTCAGTGGATATTTATTTATTAACTCGTACAATCCAATGCTGGGAAAAGGTCAACTAAAAAAAATATTTATACGCCAAACATAAAAAAGCATTATTTTTTGCTTGTACAGGTGTAACGTTACCGACATTACGGTGACATTGTGGTTATTTTTAGTTGTTTATATTTTCGTGAAAATTCAATGACTAATACCAATGATTTTAAACAACGGGCATGAATACACGCAATATTATATGACAGGTGTAATCTTTTTCTTATTCGACTGTGACGAATCGGGACACAAGGGAAAATCTTATGTCAGATGTCTTATAAAGATGCCGTAACAGACTGGGTCTCTCTCTCTTCAACCTATCGCAGTCCACTGCTACTTTAAAAACGAGATTGAGAAATATTACGTACACTTACACGGAGGCGGGGGTAAAAAATTACTAAAATAAATCCTTATGTAACTAATGTGTGGCGTCTTGTATTAGATTGGCCATTGACCATGGGGCCCTGGGCATTTGCCCAAAGTGCGCAATGGAAACGAGGGTACTGAGTACACATAGTAAGTTTCCAGTTAATAAACTTTACTTCAATAAATGGTGGAGTTTTATTATTAGCATAGAATTATAAGTAAAATTTGTGTTATTTTTTCAATGAGCTGTTAATTTTCCGTAAAATAAACAAATAAATAGTTACGAGAGAGTAAAAACTATTTCAAAGACCGTGACTACACGTATGGATACGCAGCTACCAGCATTTTGCGAGTGTTTATGAAAAGATTGTTATAGTAAACTAAAATAAAGTAACTAGGAGCACTATTTCACTCTAAAAGTGTCCGCGGCAAAGTTCTGTCTATCGCATCAGTTAGCCAGAATTTTCATTTGTAATCATGTCGCTCGCCACATGTCATAAATAATAACGTAGAAGTGTGCTCGTGCTTTTGATTTTGTACTCTATGACGATTCATGGTCAAAACAAAAATGGATAAATTTTGCATTCTTATACAATAACTATACGTAAGTGTCATGGGGCTCGGACTTTTTTTAGTTTACGTCTCTTCGTGATTGTGTACCTTGTTAGTATATTGTTTACCTGCGATATAAAACGAATTTTATAGTAATATATAGAAAGAAAGAAAGAAAAATATTTATTTGACCACAAATACAAAACAAAACAATAATACGAAAATAAACCAAAAAAATAAACACGTGAAAAAGAAAAGACTAAACAAAAATAAAAGACAAATGAAACAAAAATAAACACCAATGAAAAAATAAAAAAATAAAAAAACCTTATTTGTGGTCAAATGGGCCCTGCCTCAGCTTATACTGCCGTGTGTCATTTACAGTTTCTAAAGATTCATCAACTTCGCCACGGCAGCGCTGGTGTTCTGGCAGAGCCCAAAGTATATCGACTTGAAATAGCAATGGAAACTCAATCATCAGTGTCCAAGACACACCGACATATGATATTTCCACCATCGATCACTATAATGAAGGTCCTTCCATGTGTCAATGATCCTCCACAACTTTCAGGGATCGCAACTTTTCCCATTTCACTTTCACAACACATTGTTCCGTATCAATCAGTCAATGTGATATCAATTTAATGTTTCATTAGTCTTGTGAGCGTTGTGATACGTTCTTGATTGTTGTATGACCTACTAGCGGTGCCGTGTACAGTTAGCAACTTTATTTTATTTTCCCGCAGTACTACCAAATTTGATTGAGGTCGTTTAAGCCATTTAAAAGTGAAGAATAAAGGAATTAAATCTTTAGAGTCTATTTTATATAAATTAACATTAAAGATCAAGACATTTATGTTAAATCTAGTGAAGTAAAATAATAT
Source organism: Leucinodes orbonalis (assembly GCA_019425675.1). Taxonomy (NCBI): domain Eukaryota; kingdom Metazoa; phylum Arthropoda; class Insecta; order Lepidoptera; family Crambidae; genus Leucinodes; species Leucinodes orbonalis. The sequence goes on from PQWD01003283.1 coordinate 73,239, forward strand.
CTTGTGGAATTGGATTTAGTCTATACGACTAAAACGTAGATACAAAAAACTCTACAAAAGCTTTTGTAAGTACAACACAGTAATAGAATCCGTGATAACAATAGCATGTTAAATTGTACACACCGCGATACAGTTTCAACGGGTGCTACCGAAAAATCAACAAATTCCTCCGGGCAAATATTTGACAGCGCCCTGCCAAAACTGGGCGGAGTACAAATAAACTAATGGCACTGTTAGCTTGTTGAATGCTTGGCGATGTTACGACTAGGTTCGATGCACTTTCAGTTCGCTATCATGAGGCTGAAAAAATGTGGTGGGCCGGATCGAATAAGAACTTGGTCCCAATAAAGGGTCTAAACCCAGTTTCCAAGTAAAGGAAAAATGGTTTTTTTTTCCTAGTGTCCCTGAAATTATTTTTAATTTATTGTTCCATTTACTTTACTATGGACAATAATGAAATTAACTTGAGTATATTACAGCAATGATTAAAACAAAGTATGGTAAGGTATAAATAGTTTTATTAGAACGATTATAGCGAAGCAATTGATATTATAAATAGTTGTAAGAAGTAACATTCAACATTATTAGTATTTACAGATAATAAATACCAAATTTACAGATATAAGGATGTACAGACTAGATATAATTGAACATACTCGTGTGTTCTATTTAATACTGCTTTTCGGAGTAAAAATACTTTTTTTTGTATTGAACAAGAGGCAAACGAGCATATGGTTCACCTGATGATAAGTGACACCGCCGCCCATGAATAAGCCCTTTTTCGTCACTTGCCATCGCGTTTTTTCGCTAGATTTTTCTGCCAGTTACAGTGTCATATCACGACCGTGCAAGTGAAGCATCTAAATCACTGATCAGACTTCGGATAGGTTACTAAAAATTATTATCTCGCAGGCACGGTCCCGGCTACTGTCAATGGTAGTAGTTAATACCCACCATTCCCCGCATTGGGCCCGTCCTTCGATCGAATACTAAACCTAACCTAACTTCAAGCGACGCTTCAGGCTACTTCTCTTAGAATGGTGGTAGTTAACACCCACCGAACAGCAATATGCCTGCGTGGTAGGTTATGATACGAAATCCCTGGGAGCAAAAAAATTAAGTTGATAACTTTTATGAATGTGCGATTTCATCCGTAGATTTTTTATACGATTCCCATCGATATTTTTTAATACGCACATACGAATATTAAAGCAATATATGAACGTACCAAAATATATCACATCCCCTTTCTCAAGCATTGAGATACTTTAAAATACGCACATACAAATATTAAATCAACCTTCTTTCTCAAACATCGTAAGCCACAATTCAAAAAGCAATCGCAAACTTTTTACACCGACTTGATTTTATGATAATTTGAAAGGCATAAAAAAGTGTTCACTTCGGGCCTCACGTCACGCCTTACGTCACTTTGATAGATATAAAATAACACCGCGGAGACACGTGCGCACCATCAAACTCTAACGGGGAGCTGTGTCGACAAATGGTCGGACAATATCCATGATTTATGGAAATTGAGGATAAACTAGTTCCTATTATAGCATAGAATTCGAACGACTGGGACAATGGAGATTTGGAGCCGAGGACCCAGTTACATTTTTGAATCAGTTGACTGGGACTTTAAAAATAAAAAAAATAATAACAATTGACGATAAAAAAGTATCTGTAAAACATTTGTTTGAATAAATATATTTTGATTTGATTTGATGCATATACTTTGCTAAAATGTAATTTTACTTTATGAATTTTTATTTACAATGCATTATTATTTTAAGTAAATGTAAGAGAAGTTTGAAACAAAAGCCCCCGTAGTCCTTTTATTGAGTACTCTGCACGGGAAACTAATATAATGCCTAAAAGACATAATGCCTTAATAGTTAAGCGATAATTAGTTTTTCTTCCTTTTCAATATATTGCAGTCTAATGCTGGACATAGGTCTCCCCCATTTTGCGCCATATATTCCGGTCCTCCGCTTTTCTCTATCAGCCTCCACCACCAGCGAACTTTCACAAGTCGTCGGTCCATCGACGATTAAGTAATTAAAATCTTTGACCACATTACAGTAATATTCCGCAGTTTTTATTTTTGCTAGTTTACTTAATACTTCACAAAGTAGAATAACAACAATAAAAACATCTGTAAATAAAGTATTTCAATTTGAAACTATCTACAGTAAGCACCCGAACAGTCGCTCTAAAGTATCACTATAAAACTTAAATCTGTAAAGTTGCACCAACACCGAGCGGGAAGCTTCCCTTATATCATCAAAGGCAATAGTCGTTCGCTGCTAAGATTTACTTTTTCACAACTTGTGGACAAACTTAACGTTCACATTGTTAGGGTGTTACACATCAGGTTTGATAAAGTAATTTAACACATTAAAATAACTATTTAAATGTAAAAAATTTGGTTCTCTAGAAAAATCCAAATAACCTCACATTTTTTACTTTGACCACAAATAACTTTTAAGAACACATGGGATAGATAGACTTTTGAAGTTTTCTTCCAATGGTAAACTGTACAAAACTTAGCTTAGTCAGATTTTTTCTGTTAATCTAAAAACATGAAAATGAGAGTTATAAAGTCATAAAATTCGCTATTTCACCTCCATAGTACATTTTTTTTATGAAAATTTTCAAAGTAACACCAACAGCAAAACAAGCATTCTAAACTGTAAACACTTTACTCATACTACGAAGCTTCAATACAATTAAAAGCGCATCGTCAATGCTCCGTCGGCACTAGTTTGTCCCACATACGGCCGGACGTGCGGCCACCGCGCGGCCCCAACTTGTTACAACTCGAACAAATTAAACAATGCTCGGTCGCGAACCAATCGGCCCGTTTTCCGGACGCGCAGATACGGCACGCGTTTATAATCCGGTTGGGTATACCGTTCAACTTGTACAATTGAACTTGACAAGTTAAATACTAATCATTATTAGGCTTAGATAAACTATAAACAAACTAGTTACACAATCGCTTAGAAATATAAACTAAAAAATGTCCGAGCCACTTAAATTTTAACTTAGGTGTCATTCTAGTCCCATGCATATAAAGTTGGAATTTTCAGAATTAAGTCAGTCAAAGCAACAGCTAAATGTCAAAAAACAGATTGCTAGTGCCACGCAGAAAAGGTGTCATCGAAAGGGTACAAAATAAAAAACACGAGCACACTACAATGTCACTATGACATGTAGCGAGCGACGTGATTATGAATGAAGATTTTGCTCAACTGACGTGAGGGGCAGACTTTTGCTGCGGACACGTTTTGAGTGAGATTGTGCATACAGTTAATTAATTTTTTATCTACGTTATTAGGTAATTATCTGAGCAATTCCGAGGGAAATGTTGCTGTTCCTACGATACATTTTGAACAGCATCATTGCTAAAGCTCAGGTGAGATAGCAGCTAAACGTATGCTACGAATTGATATCATCATCAGCTCATGAAACGTTCCCACCGAGGTGCACGAGCCTACCCGTATAGGATGTATAATGCTTTAGTCGTCCACGCGGGCCCAGTGCGGATTGGACGACTTCACACACAACCTTCGAATCTCTTCGCAGGCGTGCATAAAGGTTTCCTCACGATGTTTTCCTTCACCGTAAGAGCGTCGGATAACGTACATATAATAATCGAAAATTCGAAAATACATTGGTACGTGTCGGGATTTGAACCTCAGCCCTCCCGGTAGGAAGGGGACAGTCCACACCACTGAGCCACCGACGCTCTATTATATATAATTGATATAGTACTAGTTTAATTCATTTCATATGAGTAGTTTGCTGTTTGGCTGGTCCAATGCGATTGGTGGGTCTTAATAAGGCAACTACCATCCTAAGATTGTACCCGGGAACGAAGGCAGCCTCCTCCGAACCCTTAACCAGACTCAGAAAAATCAGAATGAACGCTATGACACAAGAACCACGAAGGCAGCTACTGAATACGCTGACTTAATATGTTCACGTCATCACACCGAGAAATAAAGCATCAAACATTCCATTCCGAATCTTGGAAAAAGGAAAAATTTTCAAAAACTGTTATACTGGTGAATTTAATTAAGGCGGGCCGTACCGGTTATTTCCCTGTGGGGCGTTTAGGATAGGAGAATACCCCACGTATTCTGGAAACCACAAGTCATGTATAAATATTGGACATGAGGGTTTCTTGTTTTTTTTTCATAAAAAAATCAGAGACCTACTACAAGTGGCAACTTTCTATAATATACTTGTGAGCCTTAAGAAAGGACTTCAGTATTTAGATAATTATATTGTTATTAATTATTTGAACAACATTTTTTTAAAACAATATAAACGATAGGAAAAAAAAATGAATTTTTAGGGGAGAAAATCTAATGACCCTTTATTTTAGGAACGCTTTAACAACATCAATCGGAAAGTTTACAGACTTTTACTAGGGAAGTATTTTTGATCGAAGTCGTAACAAATATTATCTTTATAACTATTTTATAAAACAGGCAGATTTATCCTTCAATTTACTCTTAAATCTAAATTTCCCTAATTATAAAACCATTTCCACAGAAAGCCGTACAAACAGTACGCGGGGCGGAAAACAATTTCAAGTTTACATGAGGGGCGTACATCAGGCATTTCACGCGCTATGAAACTTAGCTGAGTCAGCGATAATAGTTACGGGGCAAAACTGCGAGCATGCTTGCTATATATGTAGTATATACGATTTCTGTTATACATTTCATTCCTTTTAACTGGAAAAATCAAGAAGTCTGTTCGAACTGATCTCACACAATCTAAAATTTGTTTATCTTATTTATGTCACTAATGGCGTAATGGCACAGAAAACTAAAAACATATTATAAGAATTCGTATTTGAATCCAAACTGTGCCGGTAATTTTGGTTCTGGCAGATAGAATAAAAGAAATAATGCATTTTGTAAGCTACAGAAGACAGAAAATCTTTCTGGGTAAAACCGCTCTTCTCATCCAAGTCCGCATCCCAATCGGACCTCGGCGGCAACTTGTAACCGGGTGGCATACCGCAGGGCCGGCATCTTTCTGGGTTAAGGCTACCCGCTTGAACCGCTCAGCTCTTTCTGCTCAACGCTTTTCGCTCAGCCCATCACAGTCCGCATCCCAATCGGACCTCGGCAGCAACTTGTGACCGGACGGCATACCGCGCGGCCCCATCCCCGTGCCAATTGGACTTACAGTTAGTTCAGCATTACAACTGCGATTTAACTTCGCTTGTAACTTTGATAGTTTCCAACTAAAAATTATACAAGTTATGTTTCACTGGCGCGGGAACTTGATTCGGGGATAGAGGGTTCTTGACAAGGGGGACACTTGTGTTAATTGCACAAACTTTATAATTAATAGAAACATAATAATCATAGAACGTGGTAGCATTAGCTTTCATTAGCATCCTCAGCTCATTATACGTCCCATGCGAGGATCACGAGCCTTTTTCTGTTACCAAGTGTACAGGACGGTCGAGACGCTCACCTGTCGGTAAGTGATACGTCTGACCATGACAGAGTGGCCTTAATGGATACTAACAACTGATGGACAGTTATTATTCTCTACCAACGCCGCACTGCACCCGACACCCGACACAACGGATGTTAGGTCTCTTATATACAAATGTCTTCAAAGTTTCACTGCCGTTACAAAGTTTAAAAGGTGCTACCATGGTGAAGTTTAAAAAACAAGTTTTTTTCCTCTGAGTTTCAACCTCATGACATTTGTTAAAAAATACTTCATAATAAACTGCCAAATTCTTAGCCACACACGCGAGGTATCTGCCAATTTATTGCACTGGCGTGCAACATACACATACCGACTGCTATCATTGTGTGTTACTAAAATACCAGTAAAAACATCCACTGGAGCAAACAATGGCGTAAGTCACACAAACCTCTAGTAGTGATGCCAATCGAGATCGGAGATAGATATTCCCTTATCGAGTAGATAGTGAGGTTACTGTCCAATCAGACCTAGTAGTAATTACTAGGTGGTCGACTCGTTAAGTCGTCTTGGTGCAGTGAGACGTTTAGTGAGACGTTTAGAAGTTGTTGAATATCAGTATCACAATATCTATTTACTTTAGGTGATTCTTTACATCATATCTATTTCGCGATTAAACCATTATCATCAGCTCATTAAACGTCCCCACCGAGGGGCACGAGCCTACCCGTATAGGGTGATTAGGCCTTAGTCGTCCACGCGGGTCCAGTGCGGGCTGGACGACTTCACGCACAACCTTTGAATCTCTTCGCAGGCGTGCGCAGGTTTCCTCACGATGTTTTCCTTCACCGTAAAAGCGTTGATGATACATATAATTTCGATAATTCGAAAACACATTGGTACGTGCCGGGACTAAACCATATCGATCGTCAAACTTACTCACTATATATATATATTTTGTTTTACCTCTTATCTCTATTGCGACAGAAATATATTGTAGAGACAGAGAAAGAAATCCAATATTTTTACTTGAGCTCGAAATATAACTATTATAAATACATTACCATTCTTAAATATCGATATAAAAACTCTCGATAAATCGGCACCACTAACCACTAGTGGATTTTGAACACGCAAACTTTCGTATTACGGCCGGGTCACCGACCTTTAGTATGAGCTGACGTGTATATTACATACCAACTATATATTTAAAGGTTATGACGACACTAATTGCGCTATGAATGTTTACGAAATTCAATCTGGAAGTAATAATGACTATATGAAACTTGAAAACTAATATTATGTTACAAATACATCTTAGCTTGATCTGTCGTGGCCTAATCAAGCATAATACATGGGAATAATTAGTAATCAATTTTAATTCCGCACGCAAAAAAATAATCCGTAAGTATAAAGTTGATGTATCCGACTCACAAAATAAAGCTTTACATTCCTCTCTAGTATTCTATTTATCAGATACATTTTATATTTAAATACAAACTTTTTAAAAATATAAATCAAAAAGGAAGGTCTAAAATAAAAGTATGAAATCTCAATCTATCCTCAAACTCTAGAAATTTCTCTCGTAAGCACTTAAATGTAAACACTGTAAGGAAGGCAAGCTGGAGGCAGCGTGCCAAAACGCGACCTGTTGACAGCGAGATGAAATACAAAATCACTTCTAAATAAATTCACCGTGTCTGCAATAACTTGAAAAAGTTTAAACTGATAACAACTTTTACTTTCTCACAGACATAAAAAGAAGTTATAAAAAATATTGTACAAGGATGCACAGCCACGAAGAAATATCGACCAAAAAATGTCCGAACCGCTTGACACATACGTTGACTTATAGTATAATTATGACAAATTTTTACATTAAAATGTTTACCTTAATGCGTCATTAAAAGGATACAAAATCAAAAGCATGATCATACTTCTATCATCCATCAGCTCATTAAACGTCCCCACCGAGGGGCACAAACCTACCCGTATAGTGCGATTAGGCCTTAGTCGTCCACGCGGGCCCAGTGCGGATTGGACGACTCATACTTCTGTCACTAAGAAATGTAGCGAGCGACGTGACTATGAATGAATATTCTGCCCAACTGACCTATTGGCAGACTTGCCGCGGATACTTTTTAGTGAGACTGTGAAAAAAAAGATACTATATTTTTTATTGCAATAGTTCATTTCAACGGCTTTCTCTTACTACAATATTGAAGTCGTTTGAACCAAGTAAGTTAGACGAGAAAAGTCTCAAACATTCCTACGGTTGAATTTGCGGAGATGAATTCATTTTCCTCGAATAATCTTACATCTTTGTAGTTTCTTAACTAAAATACTGAGGTGGAAAATTGTTAGATCTGTTTTGGAGTTACAGTGTGTAGGTTAATTGATTTCAAACACAAATCGAGGATAAATAAATAAATGATAATCACACAGTGCCATCTTGCCCCACACAAAGTATTAGCTTAAAATATGGACACTAAACAATTTATAATACAACATACAGAAATTAGAAAACATTGTAACACACTTTTAAATTTTTTAAGATGTCACGAAAATTAGTAATTTTAATTTAAAAAAAAAATTGTACCAAGTTACAAAACTCAAACGATAATAAAACCCCTTTCTATGTTTTACCAAATGGATGACGTTTTGGCTTTAGACGTGACGCCGATTCGCATCACTCAAATCAAAATTGGCCAAGGGCGAGTCGGACTCGCCCGTGGAGGGTCCCGCAGCAGTAAGTAACATAAAATAATATAATTTCTAATATATATTTTTTATAAATTGAATAGTTGGCGCGAAAGAAACTTCCAAAGTTGAAAAAATTGTGTCCCTCTAATTTCTAAACTATGGGGTTAATAAAATAAAAAAATATATATGATGTACATGACCATAAAATCTAACAACGAAATTTAGTTTGAACGATTTCTGGTGTGAAGTTTTTTTTATACGTCATAAACGGTGAACCACTATTTTTCATATTAAAGCTGTACTAGGTGCCTAAGTAAATAAAAAAATCTTTATTTTATGTTACTTGCTACTGCACCCTAATTAATTAATATTCTACACATGTGGGTACGATGAAAAAATTGAGTTTCAGTTCAATGTAAGGGGAACCCCGAAACATATATATTTTTCTGAGTTTCTTATCAAAACGTTATAGCAGTTCACAGGATACATATATTTACAAAGTTTGAATAGTGTGGTGCTCATAGTTTCGGAGAAAAAAGGGTATGACATACGGACGGACAGACAGACAGACTTGACGAAACTATAAGGGTTCCATTTTTTGCCATTTGGCTACGGAACCCTAAAAAAGGAAACTACTCGTATGCAGCCAGTATTTCGGTCCAACCGAATTCAATTCTAAAGGAAACCGCCCGCGATGCCGCGTCTCCAACCACCGCAACAGGTTGTCGAGGGATTCGGTAAACTGTTCGATTTTGAGTTTCATTTTTCATAGATTACCAGAAAATATTTTTTAAGTTGTTAATATTCGAAAAAAAAAATTAATTATTTTGTAAGACACATGTGGAGAAGGTTTTTATTCAAAGTGTCTTTATTCAATTTAGGTCCATAAAGAACACTTATGAATGTCAAATGAAACTACCACTGGTTCGGACTGTCGTTATCTACGGAAAAGAATCCAGCAAGAAACTCAGTAGATAAATGACGATTCATTATAGTAATATTGTTTTAAGACATGTCGGTAACCCCCTTTGTAGTCATCTCGACCTAAAAGATCTCTGTCCTCCCCTTTCAGAGTTCGTCTAAAAGTTGGGAACTTACGTCAGTGGATATTTATCATTTCTTATCTTAGATAAATTAAATTTGATTGTAAACATAAATTAATTCAAATAATAAAAACTAAGAAACCTACAAAACGTAAAAAAGGTGTCCCAAATCACTGTCCCTAGTCTGACATGGTACCCATTAGGTTGGCCGCAGATGGCCTTTACAGCTTCACCGGGCAAGTGGCGAGCGCAGATGGCTCTCAGCCTTAAAATTTACTGGCAACATTCCCGCGTTGTATAGATAAATTAATAAACTAATTAAATGCATAATATCACTCAAAAAGTGTACCCGCCAAATTTTGCCCATCGCGTCAGTTGGGCAAAATTTTCATTCATAATCACGTCGCTCGTTACATGTCAAAGTGACATAGTAGTATGCACGTGCTTTTGATTGTGTAAACTTTTGATGATGACATGACAAGTCAAGAAAGCTAGATTTTTTTTTGTTCAAATTATAACATGTTAGTCCTTAAATAAATATTTAAAAAAATGCTACCAAAATGGTGGCCACTCAGCTAATGTCAAAACAGTTTTTTGCATTGGAACCAAAAGTCAACGTATGTGCCAAGCGGTTCGGACATTTTTGGTCGATATTTCTTAGTGATTGTGCATATAGTTATTTTACTGTTTATCTAGGTTTCCCATATATAAACAAGGTACTCACCACAGTGATGGGGTAGGCCGGGTTTATGATGGTGTACAGCAATATGTGGTTGGGGCGCGCCGGCAACTCGCGCTTGCGCCGCGGCTCGCTCGACATATAGTTGTTGCCATTACTCTGCAACAATTAAAAATCATACATTAATTCAGAAGTTCGTGAATTATATATCATCATCATCATCAGCCTATAACAGCCCATTGCAGGGCAAAGGCCTTCCTGCACAGCATAGCTACCTATGGGGATACTGGACAGTAACCCATGGCGTAGGCCCAATGCGATTGATGAGTGAATGGATAGAAGTGAATGGATTGGTGAGTGTGTTAACTTATTATTATTATTCGAATTTCCAGGGGCTACTCAGGCTTTTACAGACCTGTAGTCACCTCGACCTAAAAGATCTTTTGTGACTCGCTCCCCATTCTAGAGTTCGTCTAAAAGTTGGGCACTTTTCAGGAAACTCAGAATCCTGCCCAACTTTATAGATTCGATGTTACTGGGGACATAAAAGGTAAGTTGCCCAGTGTGTGTTAACACCCACCAATCCGCATTGGACTACCATCCTAAGGTTGTAACATGTACCGACGGCTCAACGTGCCAAACGAAGCACGGAGTCATCTTCTTTTTGGATAATCTTTAGGAAAATTGCACGTGACGTTTCGACGCGGGGATTCAAGCTCACGACTTCAATCGATAAATCGAGAACATTGGTCATTTTTATGAGTCCCATAATGATTCAAAACTCACTGCATATATAATTTTTCAACTTTCAGACTTATCTACTATATAAAAATAAGTCGGGTTTTCCTTCCTGACGCTATAACTCCAGAACGCACGAACCGATTTCCACGGTTTTGCATTCGTTGGAAAAGTCTCGGGCTCCGTGAGGTTTATAGCAAATAAAATTCAGGAAAATTTCAACAGAAAAGCGGGAAAATCTTTTTTCACATACAGCTACATCTCTGATACATAGCATGAACTGCAAACCAATATTTTAAGTAGATGGCATCTTTTGATCACCAAACGAAATGTTACATAAAACGAAGCCATCTGGTGGCGAAACGGAGTTCGCTGGGTTTGCTAGTTCTCCCATAAAAGTAAACCTTTGCATTTATAAAGCCGCTACTTTAGAGCACGAGTAAAAGGTAAACATGTATATTCATGTCCCGGCTAACTGTAACAAGCGGTTGTCGCCGACGGCGCTTGCTGCGGTTACACGAAGCGCCCCGTGACGTCACTGCGCCAGACGCGCCAAACCAGCCGTCAAGCACAGTGACGTCATACGTGTATCACATACCAATTTGTGTTTACATGTACATTAATTCCTGTTTCTAGAAATAAATACAGCCTGTCATCAATAATCAGCTCATTAAAAGTCCCCACCGTGGGGCACGAGCCTACCCGTATAGGGTGAATAACCCTTAGTCGTCAACGCGGGCCCAGTGCGAATTGGCCGACTCCACGCACAACCTTTAAAACTCTTCGCAGCCATGCAGTAGATTTCCTCACGATGTTTCCCTTCACGGTAAGAGCGTCGGATAACGTACATATAATTTCGAAAACACATTGGTGCGTGGCGGGAATTGAACCTGCGCCCTACCAATCAGAAGGCGACAGTTCACACCATTGAGCCACCGACGCTCATGTATAGCATATAATATAGCCTGTGTTACTAATAATTAATGTAGCTTTCCAATGATGAAATATTTTTTAAATCGGCACAGTAGTTGTCTAGTTTATTCATTACAAACATACAATAAATCCTCTTTATAATATTGTATAGATATCTAATAATAAAATACAACGACACCGTCACGTCCATCAAAGCAATAAACAAGCCCTTTATCGGAATCACAAACGGTTCTGTAATATTGCAATATCGGGTAGAGAATCCTATTTACGAATTCCATCGTATTTATTGAATAGTTTCATCATCGTCGGCTCAACACGTCCCGTACGTATTAAAATTCTATAAGCGTCAGAAACTAATTTGGAATATAACTAATTAGATCGAGGACTGAATAACGTTCGCCATTTTCCTGACGATCTTATCTATCCTGGTTGGTTTAAGTTATGTGAGTCAGTTCCTACCTACCCTAAATACATTTTTTTTTTCAAGATACTTGTCAAAACCTAATAGCGGTTCACTAACAGTTTGGAGCAAAAATGCGTGTGACATACGGACGGACAGACAGACATGACGAATATATAAATGTTCTTATTGCCATTTGGCTGCAGAACCCTAAAAAGGAATTTAAAAAGAAAGTTATATATTAGTATGATATTCCGATTTCCTGTAAACATATAAATTTAATTTATGTTTCCATAATAAAAATGACCATTAAGAAACTTGTTTGTCATAAACTTCGAGCGTAATAATAAACAAAACACAGTACTGACTTTTGCTTGACTACAATGATGATGATGATAATAATGACATTTTGTATATGTAATATTTGCATGTAATATTAATTTATAAGAAGGGTTCTTAGTTTTTACTTGCTGTAGATGGTAGATATACTTCGTAGATGACTACGGCAATAAACGCAATTACGTTTCGGGAGCTACTACGAACGCTCAGCTACGATTCGTAGCAGTACTACTTGGCTACGAGAAACAAAGGTAAACACATAGTACATTATTATACTTTTCTACTTCCTAATTATTTAAAATGCATTAATTCTTTAATATAAAAAATATATATATTTAAGCATTAAATCTCGTACCAGAACCAATAGGTTTGTGCTGCCGCGATTAAGTGAAAATACTTAAAAAAACATTCAACTGAAAATCACATTCTTTTTAACAAGAACAAAGCTAAGAGGCTGGATGCGGAAAGCGGTGGACCGGGATATCTGGCACAAAATGGGGGAGACCTACGTCCAGCAGTGGACTGCAACAGGTTGAAAAAAAGAGAGAAAACCAAGTTATCAAAATTGAAGCAATGTGTTTGCCACCAAACGAAGCGTAGGCCGACACCTAACCAGATAAACTGATTACCTGGTTAAGGTGGCAAACAGCAGATGGATGTCAACTGCAAGGGATCGGTCTAAGAAGAGTAGGGGGTAAGAACAATTAGACTCTGCCGTCACTAAGACCAGTCCGTAACACGCTTCGCTAATACCTTTGGAGACGAGCCTCTGCTGTGTGCTGATGAATATTCATACGCGAACGCCTTATTTCTGTTGTTCGCCATCATACTGACTTGTTTGGTAAGATTGATCTCGCTGATCGGAAGTTCAACATATTTTAAATTCATTACTTTTAAAGGGATTGTAGTGCTGCATATTTTATTTTTTTATTTTTGTAACTAGAAAGTTGGTAAAGTTAAAGGTAATGATGGTAAAATTTGTCTTTCGTCGAATGGGTAAAATAAAAATACTACACAAGTACAAGAAATAGAGAGCTCTTTTCATAGTGGCTCATTTTTCATCATCAGCTCATTATACGTTCCCACCGAGGGGAACGGACCTACACGTAAAGGGCGTACAGGCCATATGCATCTCTTCGTAAGCGTGTGCAGGTTTCCTCACGATGTTTTTCCTGCACTGTAAGAGCATCGTATAACGTAGGTATAGTTTTAACAATTCTTAAAGACATTGGTACGTGGCGGAATTTGAACCTGCGTCCTCCAGATCAGAAGGCCACAGTCCACACCAAATACGCCATTACATTGGTAGCTTTCATACAACCTTATACAATTCAATTCAATGCAACTAACAACTATGTTTACAATATGTTTACGATCATATCGAGCACTTGTAAATATATTTAACCGTTCAACTGACCATAAACTGTCCGATCCAACATCCGAACAAACAGACATCACAACATATGCATTCCTGTACGCAGTTAAAATTAAACTCTCTCCAGCGAATATTGTAATAACTGCATTCTAAACTCGCTCTTAAAATAAGACAAATAGAATTCATAATAAAATTGAAACATCAAGATGATTTCCACAGAGTACTTGCTAATAATCCCTTGTACTAACGTCCAATTTGAACTCTATTGCGTTTATATAAAGTTGATACCGTTAAATTTGAAAATGCAAAGTTCATTCTAAATTATTCTTTAGTTACCATATCATAAGGTCGGTATTAAGTAAGGCAATGTCGGATGAGATTAGCGTAAGACGCCACTCGGGCGCGAAATTCAAACAAGGAACATTATAAAATAGACTTGTTAAGGGAAAGCTGCGTAGGAGATTATTTGTATTTATAAAGCTAAAACAAGTTTGCGTTCGATGTTATTCTAGAGATTCTCAATTAATTTGAAGCAAATATGAATGTTTAAATGTTTCCAATATTGATTTTTGATGTACCATACTTTCTTTGAAAGCCCGCTAGGTATGTTTTTATTATCAGCTCATAAACGTCCTAACCGACGGGCTTGAGCCTACCTGTAAAGGGTGTTAAGTTTATTAGGTGGTAAACTCGATACTAAGTCGTCTAGGTAGGTACACCGCAGTGCCAGATATCGTCCGTAAATAAGAACGATATACTTTTGTGTATCGGGATGAGAGCACTGTAGCTACGTTGATGGAGAAAAATAACTGTCTATCATTGTATCTTTCAATGCCGCTCTGTCATGGTCAGGCGTATCACCATCAGGTGAGTCCTGACCGTCTCACTTCGTAACATTAAAAAGGCAAATACAGTCCAGCAAAACAGCAGGCCTTCCCTTAACGTCGGTGAATTATTTGCTCTTCAATAATAATCGCATGTATTATTCATTTGCCGGCAATTTCAGTTTGATCCCGCTACCGCCAGTGCCGTCTGGCTTAATTGGCTTACGAGGCCCATTTCTGGATTGTAGACGTTGGAAGACTTCTCGTAGTCTTTAGTTAGTTTTGGTTATGTTAATAATGAATACGTTCTTTTTTAAAAGGACACGAAGCAAATTCATTTAGGCCTGTATTTTAGTACGAGACTCAAGCGTTGATATTTACTGATATAGAAGATATTTTAATAGGTGATAGAGAAGATATTTTAAATTACCGCCCTATTGCATTTACACCCATTTTGTCAAAAGTTGTAGAAAAAATTGTGTATAAATATATGTACACATTCTTTGAAAACATGAGGTTTTGATTAGAGAACAAAACGGTTTTCGGAAAAACAGTTCAGTTAATACTGCAATTTTTGATTTAGTCAAAAGGGCTACAACTAGTATGGACGCTAGGAAGCCAGCATGCGCTATTTATATGGACATGACAAAGGCATTTGAAAACGTCGATCACAAAATACTATTAGATAAGCTTCATAAATGCGGCATACGTGGGAACGGTCTCAATCTAATAAAATCATTCTTAGAGAATAGAACCCAATGTACGGAATTATTACAATTATGTGTAAGTAGCAATACAGAAAGAGCGTATAGGTCTAATTATAAAGAAGTAAAGTATGGCGTCCCGCAGGGCACTATCCTTGGGCCTCTACTATTTTTAGTTTATATAAATGACATAATTACATGCACCACACATCCTATGATATTATTCGCGGACGACAGTACTATTTTTATTAAATCTGACAATGACGTTGACTACAATAATGATATAATTAATACAATTGAAAATACAAATAAATGGCTGAATGATAATAATCTTCAATTAAATTTAAAAAAGACTAATTTAATGCATTTCAGCCAGAGAAATTCTAATAATTTGACTATTAGTATACAAGGAGCAGAGATTGCTAGCACAAGCTCAGCTAAATTTCTGGGCGTCACAGTAGATAGCAACATGACATGGGCATCGCACTCGATAAATATTTGTAAAAGCTTCAAAATTATTCCTTTGCTCTTTATAAGTTATTTCAGAAAGTAGACAAAAAAGCACTTGTAATGGCATATCATGGATATGTGGCAGCTACTCTACGATTTGGGATAATTTTTTGGGGAAATTCGTCATACAGGGATATTATCTTTAGAGCTCAAAAGAAGTGCATAAGAGCCATTTGTGGTTTGAAGCCGACAGAGAGCTGTAAACCCCATTTCAAATCCCTGAAATTATTAACTTTTACTGGTCTCTACATCTACGAATGCTGTAAGTTTGTCAAATGTAATCCACATTTGTTCGAGATGATAGAGCCAGCAAAAGACTTACGGCTTCGCCCCAGGAAACCTTTTGTACACACTCGAATCTGCAAAACAGCCATGATGAAAAAAAGTGTAGAAATCATGGCTCCTAGACTATTTAATAAATTGCCTGTAGAGTTAAGCAAATTGTGTATTGACAAATTTAAAAGTGCCTTATTTAATTTACTTATTGACAAATGCTATTATAATTTAAATGAATATTTTGAGGACGTTTTGACATTTTAATTTTTCATTTTAGGATATAATTTTGTATTGTTTTTAAATATTATTAGTATTATTATTTTTTGTTTTACTTGACATGAATTCCTGTTATGCTTAATTTTACGTTCTTTATAAATACTTTCTTAAATTTACCTTATTTTTATTTCTTATTTACTATTGATAATATTTATTATAATTTGAGTGAAAATATTGAATAGGATTTGACACTTTAATTGGACATTTTGAATGTAGATTGTGATAAATGAAATAAATAATAATAATAATAATAATAAGTAAGGATAAGGCATAACCCAGCTCCTTGGATAACAAAACATATCAAAGATTATATGGCACTTAGGGACAGAGCTAAGCGAAGGTATAATGGCGACCTTCTGAGCAGAACTTGGCGCGTTATAAATGTCTTCGAACCGCTGTAATAGGTTGTGTAGAGATGCCAAGAAACGTTATTTTCATGACTCGTTACTCAATCGCAACCCTGCTGATACGTGGAAGTTTTTGAGATCTGTTGGCATTGGCAAGTCTGCTGTTAGCGGTCCTGAAGACATTGATATTTGTTCTCTTAATTCATTTTTCTCTCAACCACCTGTAACTTTGGATTCTGGTGTAAAGAACAACTCCCGCTACCTTCCTGTGCGAGTTTTAAGCTGAAAACTGTCTCTGAGGACGAGGTTAAAAATCTATTCTTGCTATTTCTTCTACTGCTGTTGGTAGTGATAAATTTGTTCAAGAATGATTACGTCTGCTCTTTCGGTTTTCTCCCTATCCTTACTCACTTATTTAATTTTTCTATTTCTTCGAACACCTTTCCTTCAGCTTGGAAATTAGCTCACATCATCCCTCTTCCAAAAGTTGCCAATCCTTCAGACCCTTCTAATTTCCGTCCATTAGTATTTTACCTTTCCTCGCTAAAGTCCTTGAACACATTGTGCATAGGCAGCTTTCCTATTTTTGTTGTCCAATAATCTAATGAATCCATATCAATTTGGCTTTCGTATGGGTCATAGTACTGTTTCTGCTTTAGTTAATGTTACTGATGACATACGTTGGGCTATGGAGAACAAATCTCTTACTATACTTGTTCTTCTTGACTTAGTAATGCTTTTAATTCGGTTGATTTGATGTTCTCCTGGTATTCTGCAGTCTTTCAATTTCTCACCTTCTTTGGCTTGGTTTGACTCATATTCGTGGGCGCTCGCAATGTGTTCGCCTTGATGCTAGTTTCTCTGATTGGTGTGAGCTCAAGGCAGTGTCCCTCAGGGTGGTGTCCTTTCTCCTTGCTTTTCTCCTTTTCATTAATTCTGTAACAAGTGTTATCAGCTCCTGTTATCATCTCTATGCAGACGATCTGCAGCTGTATCGTCATTTTTCTGTGGCTGATGTGGTTCTGCAATTGAAGCGATCAATGATGATCTGATTAAGTTAGTAGCTGGCTAGTTCCTTTGGGTTGCTAGTAAATCCAAATAAGTCTCAGGCCATGATCATAGGTGGTAAGCGTATGCGTAATGCTTTGGATTTGTCGTCTGTTTGTCAACAAAAATCGCTCTTGCCCAGTCTATTTTACTGCCTTTACTTGATTATGCTGACGTTTGCTGTCTTGATGCCACAGAGGAGCAATTAAATATGTTGGAACGTCTGCAAAATCTTTTTATTCGTTTTATTTTTGGGCTCAAGAAGTATGATCACGTATCGCAGTTTCGGTCTGAGCTTGGGTGCTTCCTATTCGACTTCGTAGAAATTCACGTATTCTTTGCTTTCTATACAACGTGCTCTATAATCCTTCTTATCCCTCGTACCTAAAGTGTCGTTTTACTTTTGCTCGTATTCCTGACGATCCCTGTAGGTCTCACTTAAAATCAATGCTAGCTTTCCCACCGCATAAGTCGGACTTCTTATTCCTTCTCTGTGCATGCAGTTAGATTGTGGAACTCTCTTCCATCTAGTATTCGAGACAGCCCTAGTATTTCAATATTCAAAAAAACGGGTCAAGGGTTCTATCTTCCTAGCTGAAATTATTTTTAATTATGTATGTTTATGTATATATATTATAATTAAATTTGGGATAGTATGTGTTTATATTTATATATCTATGTTAGTGTATGTATATATTTATATGTTGTATATTTATATATGAATGTGAGGTTTCAGGTAACAAACTTAGTTAAATATGTATTATGTAATAGTTTCTTTGTGTAGTTGCGCACTTTGTCTGCCTGTCTCAGTATGTTTTTTTCCTGTTTAGGACTGCTGGAAGAAATTCCATTCGGAATAAGCAGTACCTTTGTACTTTTTTTTCTCACTATATATTGTTCTGACTATTTTGTATGTGTGCATAAACAATAAATAAATAAATAAATAAATAAATAAAAAAATTTAATGTACTATATATGTGAAAATAAGATATGTTATAATATTCATATACCAAAATGGTGAAACATAGAGATTCAATCTCATAAGAAAGAACACATGTATGTACCTATGTTTATGAATAAATGAATTATTATTATTATTATTTGTGTGTATTTATTTAGAATCTCAGCATCTTGGCTGGTAAATCTATTTTACTTACGGGTGGATACCAAGTAAATAAAGTAAAGTTAAATATATATATATATAATTTGGAGAGATGGTAGTTCAACTATAGGAAACTTCATTTTCATCCGTTTGCATGAACTTTCTCACTATCCTACATGTATTCAATATAGCAGCTTTTTGGAGAGGAATGTAAAAATTATGATTTAAGTCTAGCAGTTTGAGGCTTGTATGGAGATGGTTGGGAATAACACCTGTGGTGGATACAACTATCGGTATAACATACACTCTGTCTTGTCTCCATATTCTTACTATTTCTTCTTTGAGTTCAGCATATTTACTTATCTTTTCAGCTATTGTTTTTTGTAAGTTATGTGTATTTGGAACTGCAATATCAATTAAGAACGTTGTTTTGCTAATTTTATCTTGTAGAGTTATATCCGGCCTATTATAGTGAATTGTCTTATCGGTAAGAATGGCACGGTCATAGTACATTTTATGCGTGGAGTTTTCTAATATAATTTGTGGTGTGTATTTATAATAAGGTGTGTTTGTATTAGATATAAGTTTGTATTTGAGTGCTAATTGCTGGTGTATTATGTGAACTAATTGGTTATGCCTTATTATTATTATTATTATTACTTGAATAGAGTTAGAACGGGAATAGCACTCTATACAACAAATAGCGCCAAGCCTTTCCAACTCAATTTAAGTAAAGGTCAACGCTTGAGTCTCGTTTTACGGGCCTGAGATATCGATAATTGTTAGGTTTGTTACGACGACCTTTTTGGAATTACCCCACATACCACTTCACAATAATGTCAATAAAAATTTATATGACATACACATGTTTAAGTGATTTCTAGTCTAATAATAGACTACACGGCTGCTTGGATGAAAAAAACAATCGAGATGAATTCCACGAATTCAGGCGCATGTAACAATGTTCGGCATCGACACAATTAAAAATATAATTAGAACAAAGCGCTGAAACAAAATTGCCGAAATGTTTACCGAAATAAAGGGGTGGAAGATTAAAAAGAAAAATATAATAAACATTTTCATCTGCATTAACGTATAAATAAGGCCCTCTAGAAACGCCCCCTCTGAAAGGGCGATTACGCACCAAATTACAAAAGGTTTTTTTTTTAATAAAAGATATAAAAATTAGGCGCGAGCTGTAAATTTTTTCGTTAACGAGCTCAAAATACTTGGATGACACGGCGGTTGTGTAAATGAACCAGTTAATTCAGAGCGCTTGCGGTGTTTCGGACGAGTTTAGACTTAATAAAAACACTTTTTATTTTAGCTTAAATTTCAGTCCAAACAATAATTTAATTATGGGTAATTTAATGTTAATAAAACGTCTACCGTTATAAGAAAGAAAGAAAACAATTATTAAAATATCTTATTATGAAAAAATTAATTTAGATTACTTACATTAAAGCCAATAAATTAGTGCAGATATTAAATTAATCTCTTGTATTATATATATTTATATACATTTAGCTGAAGCAAGGAAGACAAATATGAACGATGCTTAACAAGGCATTGCCTCATCATCATTTAAAAAGTAAGAGTAATCACTGTATCTGATTATGATAGTTTTTATCGTAATTAATTGTTACGTCAAATTAAGCCACTTAAGCAACATTTTATAATCAGACAAGATTATCTGTGAGGGTTATTATTTTTCTTATTTAGGTATTTACTACATTATATAGAACATAAATAACAAGGACGACCTTACACACGAAACCCTTGAGGTAAATTAAGTACTTACTCAAACACACAGTCATAACAAATCCACTCATCCCATACATTGCACCATCCCGGGTGATCGTAACAAAGTAGTCCACCAATACACACAAATTAATGTTGCCTAAATTTATCACACGTAAATCACGACGGGAGTGTGTGACGTCATTTTTTCCCCTTTGTCCCATTAACGAGGCCTCTGTTTGCCTTTGTCGGGACAACAGTGTGTTTGTTTGTAACATTAGCTTTACACGGGGCGGGACATGTACGCGCGGTCATTTGCTTGAGCCATAATTTAATTACTGTTTGTATCCAATCTATATTTTAAAGGTTGAAGGTAAATAAAGCGTTCTGTTCAACGCCTGTTCTAAAATGGTATTAACTAAGAGTTACATTCAAAATCATTGGGAACAGTATCTACGGAGTTTCTTGCTTCTCAGTAGAACCAACTCTCCCAACGGTGGTAGATTCAAACTAGTTTTTAATTTGGTAATGACGATTTCATCAAATAAAAATGTGTTTTTGTGTGCCAAGAGAATTGCATGGGGATAATGACAAACAGTATTGGCCTATTTACAAAATTATTAAATAAAAAATAATTGTAAAGATTGACTGTGCACGGCGGAGTCTTTGGTATATTTATAAATATATGCAAAAATGTAGTATAAACACTAGTTCGATCCAACCTAGAGTACTGCAGCCAGGTCTGGCCCCACTACGACGTTCACATTAAACGTATAGAGCGTGTCCAAAAGCGATTCTTGTGGCATCTCTCATATCAGACTCATAAGGCAAAAGAACTGCCCCCTTATAGGGAAAGGCTGACTTATTTCAGACTTTATAGTTTAAAGGATCGTAGGCTCCTGTTAGATTTAATATTTCTATACAAAATAATTAACGGCACTACAGACTGTTCCTCTCTTTTACGATCTATAGAGTTTAATGTACCGTATAGATTAGCGCGAGCCGGAAGGTACGTGCCTTTCTTTGTAAAGGGTAGTAGGACCAATGTAAGTCATCACGCCACCATGCATAGGCATTTTCATATAAGCCTCAAAAATTCAGGCGTCAAGTACTGCAGTCTTTTGACTGCAGTGCTTGACGCCTTAAACTTAATATATTCATTCAGTGTATTTGATTGATTTGCTGAGTTTACAAATTGTACCACAATCCATTTTTTAAAATTTATACATTTTTAAGATTGTTTAATTTTAATACTGTAGTCCACATTGCATGCCGTGGCAACCTATAGGTAAGGTGACACTTAGCTTTAAGTTTATCTCTAATTTATTGTTGCTTGTACCTGTGTTTATCTTGTTGGTTGTCCTAATAAATTTAAAAAAAATCGCTTCAGACGTTAGACGAAAAGAAGTAACAATTATAGACACTCACAAACTTACTTGTTGTACAAGCATACATACATACGTTTACCTATGTTATCATCTAGCATAGACAATTAACACAATAAATATTCACTGACATTCACACAGGCATCTTGCCCCAAACTAAGCATTAGTCTGTAATATGGATACTAAACAATGGACAAACATACTAATGTCCTATTTTTAATTAAAATACATACAATTTATACATAGAATATAAGAGCAGTGACAGCCCTACACCTATAAAGGTAGCGCGCAGACAATTTCCCGTCTTTAGACGTCATCCCGTGACGTAATGAGCGGCCATTCATGCCGCGAGCGGAGGCGCGGGACGAACAACCGACGCAATCTTATGACACGGCGAAATAACCTACATACACCAAGTGGCGTGCACAGTGATCATGAGAAGGGTATGCAAAGTGAGTCACACTAATCGCAAATACAATAAATAATTTATATTATTGAAAAATTCGCGATGGTGGCTCAATGGTGTATACTGTTGCGTTCCTACCGGGAGGGTGCAGGTTCAAATCTCGCCACGTACAAATGTGATTGCTAATAATATATGTACGTTTATCCGACGCTCTTACGGTGAAGAAAAACATCGTGAGGAAACCTTCGCATGACTGCGAAGAGATTCAAAGGTTGTGCGTGAAATTGGTCAATCCGCACTGGGCCCGCGTGGATTAAGGCCTATACACCCGCGTAAGGGTAGGCTCGTGCTCCTCAGTGGGGACGTTTCATAAGCTAATAAGATGATTTAAAAATTGAGTGCTGTTGATGACAGCGGATCGCCTATGGTTTCAAATCTGTAGAGGAAAATATGCGAATAAGTGGGAATCATGTAATATGTTGTCGATTTTCCGTGTCGTCTGGACGCACAGGTTATGCACGGCTTATTTTCATATATGGAGTACACGCAACAGTATACCCCTCCATTAGTTTGCAAAAATAGTAATCTTTAAGGATGGTGCACTAATCACATATGAACGTTTTTCCGACGCTCTCACGGTGAAGGAAAACATCGTGAGAAAACCTTCGCACGCCTGCGATGAGATTCAAAGGTTGTGCGTGAAATCGGCAAAACCGCACTGGGCCCGCGTGGACGACTAAGGCCTATATTACGGGTAGACTCATGCCCCTCGGCGGGGGCGTTTAATAAGCTGATGATGTTGATGTTAAGGATAAAATAAGAATGGTTAACGATTCTCAGTTATGTCTTTTATCGTGTGGTTTCTGGGACCTCTTAATGGCAAATGAAAGAGCGATCGAGGTGACCCAATATTGGTTGCATTATCAACTATCATATTTTACCACAAAGTAATAAATAAATATCTACTAACATTTACACAGCGCTATCTAGCCCCAAGCTAAGCGTGAAGCCTGTATTATGGGTACTAAACAACGGACTAACATCATCATCATCATTTCAGCCACATAATGTCCACTGCTGAACATAGGCCTCCCCCAATAACTTTCACGCCGACCTGTCAGAAGCTATCTGCATCCAGTGGCAACAAGCAACCTTTCTTAGGTCATCTGACCATCTTGTGGGCGGCCGTCCCACGCTGCGCTTGCCGGTACGCGGTCTCCATTCGACAACCTTCCGGCCCCAACGGCCATCAATTCTTCGGACTATGTGCCCTGCCCATTGCCACTAAAGCTTGGTAATGCGAGTGACTATGTCGGTGACCTTAGTTCTTCTACGGATCTCCTCATTTCTAATTCGATCTCGTAGAGAAAACCCAAGCATAGCCCTCTCCATCGCTCGTTGCGGACTAACATACCTACATATTTTTTTATTATACATAGAAAAAACACATAAATGTTTGTACTGCCCTGGGATCGAACCGGAGCCCTTGGTGTAGCAGCCGTATAGTAATTGCTTGTACTCATATTTGCTTTATTACTTGATTTTTTTCAAAATGAAGCAATTATCTTAATGTACATATCTTAGTCCCGCCATAATCAGGGTGTCCCGGCACATCGACCCTTAGAGACCGCCCTCGTAATCCATGTTCGACCCTTTATTCTAAAGGGATGAAGGGCGTCCAACTAGATTACTCGCCTGCTAGACACTACAAGCTTGACCTTAGACCTTGGAGGTAGTCTTTTGTTTATAGATTAGTGGAAACAGCCGAATAATACGGTTTTAGACCGTTTCAGATGGCGTATCTTCTATGACCCCTCCCACAGTGTAGTACCACCACAGACATCCGAATATACAATTAGACTGGACAAGCCGCCAAGTTTATAGGCAGTCCCAGTGTCGCAATTTCTTTTCGGTTCTTACCTGTGAAAAGTTATATATTTCTTGGTAAATTACTGATTCATTGCGATGATGGCATGTTACAATTCACAGGATGGCAATTTGGAAAAAAACGTAATTTCTTCTAATATTCGTGCGTCTTGACTCGTCTCACAGAGCGTAAAGTGTAGCCAGTGTATGCTCGTTGTAGCTTACATTTGTCGCACTTAACCGCGGCTTGCCCCATCTCCTGTATTGGGAAATCTTGAGTACCACTATATGTTTAGTTAAGGTATAAATGTCAAAATTCCTATATGATTATGAATTATTAAAAAGACAAATAAAAATTAATTGTTTCTTATGCTCACGAGCTCTCATCCTTACATAGTGTCCCTGCCAGCGAAAAACGTAATTTAGGCCCCTGCTTTATGAAGTTTTTGTTGTTATAAGCAAACGGTCCCGTTTGCTTATACCTGGCCGTCCGGACAGCTCGCTCACCTGGTGGTGATACACCTGACCATGACATAAGCAGTGTCTAAGAATATTAATAACAGTAAGTTGTCATTATTTGCGTAAACACTGCCCTGCGCCCGTCACCCGAGACGACAGATGTAGGGTCTCTTACCCGGTAATTTCTCTAGCTACAGTGTCCTCATCGGGAATCACAAAAGCGCAAACATCCTATTTCACGGACGATATCTGGCACTACGATGGTACCTAAACGACTCAGTATCGAGTCTACCACCTAGTAATTGTGCCGATGCAAGCTTTCCTCAAATTGAAATTATTGTTATTCAAAAAATTGTGACTCTTTCCTTTATCTTTTTAAAGGAAGGAGTCACAATGTTTTGAGCAAATTCAAACACGTCTGTCAAAAATAAACTTTTAAATGATACCTATAGGGTAGATTATACCTATACTATAGAATAGATCTTTAGGGACACCTAAATATATCAACACAATCTACATAAATCGACGCGTTTACAGATAATAAACGTACAGATAACTTTGTCTATGAAGCAATTACACGTTGCTACAACGCACTCAGTGGTAAGTCTATCTTCGAGTCTATATCTGGATCTGGATTTGTGCCTGCCTCCATTAGGGTTGTTCTGGGGACTTACCGCCATGTATTAAAACAGTATAAAAATAATATTACTAATACGTCTTTTCTGGTATAAAAATGCTGACGTATCATTATAGTAAAACTGTTACCAGAGCAAGGCGGTAATACCCTGGATTCTGTTTTCTTTAGAATGAATGAATGAATGGTTTCGTAATCTGACCTTTTCCTAATAAAGTGCAGAATTTATCATAACTAAGTTCACGTATACCTACATATTTATGATGAAATTACTTAAAGATTTTGTTTGAAATATTAATTTAAAAAAAAAACAAAAAAAAATGACAGTAATATCCACAATTTTCACAATATGCGCATATCTTTTAAACCCATTTTAACAATTTCAATTGGGTGCATTATCACTTATTTGATTCTCACATGATTTTTTTTCATATACGCTTTAATTATATATACGCTAGACATACCACTTTAGGGATAAAATCGCGTATAATAAAAAAACATCATTTAACAAGAAAGCTACTAAACAAGATAGTATATGTTGGTTAGTGGCCCACAATTAACTTAGCATCCCGAAAATGGCATCCATCATCATCAGCTTAGACGTCCCCACCGAGGGGCACGAGCCTACCCGTATAGGGTGATTAGGCCTTAGTCGTCCACGCGGGCCCAATGCGGATTGGCCGACTTCACACACAACCTTCGAATCTCTTCGCAGGCGTGCATGTAGTTTCCTCACGATGTTTCCTTCACCGTAAGAGCGTCGGATAACGTACATATATTTTCGAAAATTCGAAAACACATTGGTACGTGGCGGGATTTGAACCACAGCCCTCCCGATAGGAAGGCGACAGTCCACACCATTGAGCCACCGACGCTCTCTTACAAATGAAAATGGCATCCAATTCGCCAGTATCCACAAACTTCACAACCGGCATCAACAATACTATCCATGAACTTCCTCTCATTTTGATCTCAATGCTTCCAATATTCCATTCAACCGTGAACACGCCAAGCTATATCCAGCACCATTAAGTAATATTGCTCTAGAACTGAATTGAATTCGCCCCAAAGCGGCGCTCATCAAATTAGCATCGCTGCAATCTACTGCTGAGTATTTCCAATAAAAGTAGTTGGCTGCAGAAAAAGTCAGCAATACAACGGTATGAGATAAACGTCGCTAGTTACCTCCCGCCACTGGAGAGGGCTTAAACGAAGCTTATAATAATAAAAGTGGAAGGGGAGTTGCACAGCGCTGTACGGCTCTTGCTTTCTTTACTCTTTATTCTGGAAAATTCTAAATATAATAAGTATAAAAGAAACTACAATGCTCAGAGGTCTGTGTGAATCAAACCAAGATTAGCCACCTCAAAGTTTAATATTAAAATGTATTTTATAACATATGTCTTTAGAGATAGCCAGGTAGACGAATTCCAAAGAGTTTAATCTTAAATAAGTTTTGGCTATAAAGCAAGATATTCAACAAAAACGAAATCAAATGTACAAATTAAAGTGAATGATGTATCAAAGGTGTTAAGGTATGTTTTTCCGTTGTTCGGGTGATATAGTCAAAAGCAATCACTAAATTTTGTTATAACTGGCGATTTATGCATGTACTATTCACCAATTCACATTCAGTTCCAACATCAAAACGAACGATTCTTATCACCCTAACCCAGTGCGGAGTTATCAAACAAATAGCAAATATCCACTGACATTCACACCGTGTCATCTAGTCCCAAACTAAGCGTTAAGCCTGGAACCGGTACTAAACAACGTATAAATATACTTATATACATTTATATATCAAAATCTCCAAGAAACATATAGCAGTAAGACCCGACATAAATTGTGCCGTATTAACACGGGGTTACATATCCGTAATTAAAGGATAATATTATTTGGAAGGTTCGAGTTACGCAAGGTGCTCAACCCTGCAATTGGTATGCGAAAACGTAATTATACCATTGCTTATAACAGCGCGTTAGCCGTTTTGTAAGACGTACGACTATCTTACAAAACGTGAACCTACTCGGAGATTTGTTTTTGTTACAGGAAGCTAGGTGGTAGACTCGATGCTTAGTCGTCTAGGTAGGTACCACCGCAGTGCCAGATATCGTCCCGTGAAACACGAGTGTTATGCACTTTCATGTTTCGGGGTGAGGGCACTGTCGCTAGTGAAATTACCGGTATAAGAGACCTAACATCTGTCATCTCGGTGACGGCGCAGTGCGGCATTGATGGAAGATAATAACTGTCCATCATTTGTTGGTGACGAACAATCAATGCCGTTCTGTCCTGGTCAGGCTTATACATCAGGTGAGCATCCTGACCGGCAGTACACTTATTACATAAAAAAATCAACGAGAAAGAGATACACCGCCCAGTGACAAGTCGCAATGAACTTTTCTGTCTGAGTGATCCACATTATATTTCTAGGACAAGTATAAAATATACCTATTTTTTATGAAACAGGCTGATTTGTATAAGTTTCATGTGTATCTCTTTAATTTCATTCAGCCGCCATACATATCAGCAAAGATTACCAACAAAAGCCATCAATAACGTCTTAATAACAATTGGAGAAATGCCAGAATAATAATGTATTGTTTTTCCCAAAACTTTTATTAGCTCATACATAAATATCATTGAGTATAAAACACAAGATTTTCTTTCTAAGAAAACTTTTGACCTATTCGCAACATTACTTATTACAAATATAGCAGTATGTCATAATAATTAATTTAGTTCGCTGCGCTACACAACACACACACGCGCATACAAATAAACACACTCTAGCATGAACACAAGCGCACTAGTTTTCATCAACTATAAAATAAAAGTCTTGTGTATAATTGTATTCCGTTTTTCTCACTGTGTACTGTAAACACTTTGTTTAAATATGTAAGGGGTGGAGGTTGGCTAACCTGAAATACAGGATATATCCTAGTCCAGGTGTCAGCCCACCACTGTGTATTAGACCCTATGTTCTTTGAATATTGTATCCTGCATAATATGTAAAATGGTGAGGAATAAACGATCTATATATTATCCGACGCTCCTACGGTGAAGGAAAAACATCGTGAGGAAACCTGCGCACGCCTGCGAAGAGATTCAATTGTTGTGCGTGAAGTCGTCCAGCCCGCACTGGGCCTGCGTGGCCGACTAAGGCCTGTACACCCTACCCGAATTGGCTCGTGCCCCACGGTGAGGACGTTTAATGAGCTAATGATGATGATGTTATCCGGGGGCCGTGCGTACGATTTCTACGCAGAGGCTTCTTAGTCAGTCACATACTGTGATATTTCTAAGTTTATATATTTTGTCAGGAGATTGCAGAATAATCCTCTGATTGTCTGAAAATAAAGATGATTCCGTTCATCAGGACCCACTCGAATGCTCGTTACCCACCCTGACGTTCTTACAAACAGTCTCAAGTATAAAAACATTTATTTCTCAACCAATGGCCACAATAAGCTTATATCACAAAGCACCTCATCACCAACAAATGTGACAGAGAAAATCAAAACTAACAAAGGAAACGCAACAGTAAAACGGGAATCGCTGCTCCCTTCCGCCATTTTAACCCCATTCGGGGCGGAGGTTGGGAGCGTTTAGTGATATTACGAGGCTCGTTATGATGCCGCGTGGTTTCGTTTTGTTTCGTTTACGCTACGTTAACTATGTAATGTCCATTACGGCTAAGTTCAACTGGGCTTTTCGGCGTTAGATTAAAGATCAAGTCAAGCTCAATGATGTAAAAAGTATAGATTCGTGATATGCTCACAAAACAACCGAAAAAAGTGTTCCGAATGCAGCAGCACACAGCACACACATTTCGAATGAGCGTACATTTAACTAAACAAAGAGCCTATAACGCACTCTCTCCATACTGAGTCAGTGCCACATATTGTCGCGTGAAACAGGAGTGCTATGCACTTTTGTGTTTCAGGATGAGGGCACTGTAGCTAGTGGAATTACCGGGTATAAGAGGACTAACATCTGTCGTCTCGAATGTCGGCGAAGTGCGGCATTGACGGAGGATAATAACTGTCTATCAATTTTTGTTCTCCTTCAATGCTGCTCTGTCATAATTAGGCATTTCACTAACCATCAGATGAGCGTCCTGGTCCTATAAAATGAAATGAAATAAATTAATTTCTAAGATTGTGGTTGTACATGATTTGTGCTAATAAAAGTTCGGCTCAATCTGCCGCTTGTGGCGTAGAAATCATTATATCAGAGTTTTACATATAATCATTCTAATTTCTAACTTATGTCAAAAAAAGCATTTTCCTTATCAAATATACTTATAACATTAAAAAAGACAATAGCTACATAACGCGTTCTAGTAATATTGCAACAAACCGCACCGCAACCGCTGCAGTTAATGTCGATACGAACCGCGACCGTAAGCCGGATTAACTAACGAATGCAAACACGAATATATCGCATGGACAATATTTCCTCGTGATACCATTGTAATTAACAAAGCCGCGGACATTGAATGGGTAATGAAACTGGAATGTTTTGGATTCAGTCGGGTTTTAATCTAACATATCTGGCAGAGAATGGGGGGAGACCTATATCCAGCACTAGACTGCGATAAGTTCAAGAGATAGCAGAGATAAATCTCTCTTCCTCCTCCACTTTTGTTATCCAGCCTCCACCAGCGACCTTTCGCAAGTCGTCGGTCCATCGGTCCGGGAGTCCTACGCTACGCTTGCCAAGACGCGTTCTCCACTAACAAACTTGTCTGCTCCAACGGCCATCGGTTCTGCGACATACGTGACCAGCCCACTAATAATAATACATATCCAGTGACATTCACACAGCACCATTTAGCCCCAAGTTAAGCGTGAAACTAGTATTATGAGAACTAAACAACGGATAAACATACCTTAGCACTTATTTTTGTAAATAAATACATATGCAACATAGAAATACCCAGGCCAATACAGACATGTTCACCTACATAATTGTTTGTACTGCCCGGGGATCGAAACCTTGGTGTTATAGCCGACGTCTCAACCATTACACCAGATGGGGTCGTCAATACGTACGTACTGCAATGTTTTGGATTAAGTTATAATCTCACTTATCTCTAGTTACTCTTGTTACAAATTCTTTTTGGTTGACGACCCATCTGGTGTTATGGTTATGTGAGATATCGGCTACTGCACCAAGGGATCCCAGGTCAGTAAAAAAATGTATATGCATAAACATGTGTGTTTATATTTTTCCGAGTGTTTTCTATGTTTTTTATTTATTTAATTTAATACAATAATACATTTCAACATAGCCCTGGCTCTCAAGATAGTAAAATAACCGTGTTTCAGGAGCCAGTACTGCCTTTTTATCATTTAAATATATACTTAAAGGGGTATAGAGTAAAATGATACAAACGTAGGTTCTTAATAATACACATGTACTTAAGTATTTATAAAAAATATATGTTAAGTATATTTATCCGTTGTTTAGTATCCATATGACACGCTAATGCTTAGTTTAAGGCTAGATGGCGATGAGTGAATGTCAGTGGATATTTATTGGAATATATTAACATGACCTAGGGACCCCTTCCAAGAAACGATAGGATAAAGATCGAAAAGAAGAATAAGGTACTTATTGTGCAGGTAAAGTAGGATAATAAAAAATACTTTTTAATGTAAGATGTTGGCTATTAGACTGAGGGTTGCGAGTTCTATCCGTTCGATTCTCGTGCAGAAGACATTTGTGTGCATGAACATGTCAGTCTTTTTTGTCTGGATGTTTCTTTGTATATATAGAAATAAGTTTTAAATATTTTTATCTGTTGTTTACGAATAAACTTTATAAACGTACGATTAGTAAAAGTTCCTTGCTGAAAGCTTGGTTCGAGATGGTACTATGTGAATGTTTTGTTAGTGCTGATACTATATAAATTTTGAAACCACAATCAATCACTGAAAGGTTAAAAATCCTCATGCGCTTTTCGCGGACATATTACACAAAAACCTCCAATAACAATTTCGTCGAACTGTTATTATCCGAAATAAGATATAAAATAACGAACCCTGTCTTTAATATATTCCGGGGGTTGGCTTTCTAAGGTTATATAGTAAGCAACATAAGCATACAATTTGGTCTTTATTATTTTGACAATAAGGATTAAATGAATAACTTTTTATGTCTGCATAAGTAATATTTACGGACATATGGATTCTACAATATTGTTAATCGAATGGAGTGCAAGTGCTCATCTACTTGCACTTGGTAAGAGGCATTTAGACCATTTAAATAAAATAAAAATTAGCATTGTTCATACTATTTCATTATAGCTTATGATATTAGCGTGCTATGCACTGTAATATTCAATATAACTGCTCGAGGAGTGGGTTTTCGGGCTTCCGGTAAACTCCGTTATTCGGCGAAACAACACAAAACGTTCCTTTTGGTAATTTTTTTATTTATTCATCGACGACCCATTTGGTGTAGCGGTTGAGACGTCGGCTGCTACACCAAGGGTTCCGGGTTCGATCCCCGGGCAGTACAAACATTTGTGTACATGAATACGTCTGTTGGTAATGGCCTGGGTGTTTATATGCATAGTATGTATGTGTTAAACAACTCTATACTTAAAACAATCATTCCTTTCATCGACATACCAGTCCTACAAACATCAAACAAATCACCACTACTCATTCCAAACACGCCAATATACGTCCGCATAAGTCGCATAACTGACATTTTCGGAACAGCGAAATCGAGTCCCCTCGTCGTCACATTCGACCGAGAAAAATCTACTGACAATTTATCCTTATAAAAATATCGCTTAGCCGTACAATATCATACTCTATTGATACAAGAAGAATGCTCAAAATCGGTAATTATGTTAACCAAACAGAGTCGATGCGGACTGATTGTCGAACGATAGAGCGTTCCCATTCTGTGGGGAAAATACGCGATGAAACTTATAAAGGGAACAGAT